>JASPKP010002156.1:0-5000 GCA_030674155.1 Stramonita haemastoma
TTATATGAATGAACACTTTATTACATCCCAAGCCCATGAAATGTATTGTGGTCCATGGCCAATGTACATTAAATCATTTCAGTGTTCAGTGTTCAGTGTTCTCTCTCTCTCCTTGGGATGAGACTTTAAACAGAGGTCCGGTGTGCGAACGCACGCATAACCCCTTGCGCACACGTTAAATCCTGTTCCGTTTTTCGTAAGAGTAGGCCATCATGTGCCGGTGGGAACAGGTGACAAGATTTACAAAAACTGCATACACACGGGGACTGGATGAAAAAAAGCACAATAGTGCTTATCCCATTATCCTCGATATAAAAGAATAAATCAATCAATCAATCACACATACGCACATGTACACTCTCTCTCTCTCTCTCTCTCTCCTCCTCTCTCTCTTCTCTCTCTCTCTCTCTCTCTCTCTCTCTCTCTCCTCTCTCTCTCTCTCTCCTCTCTCTCCTCTCTCTCTCTCTCTCTCTCTCTCTCATCTCTCTCCTCTCTCATCTCTCCTCTCTCTCTCTCTCTCTCTCTCTCTCTCTCTCTCTCTCTCTCCTCTCATCCACCACACACACTCACACCACACCACACACACACACAACACACACACACACACACACACACACACAGAGGGACACACACACACACAGTGACACACACACACCCACACCCACACACACACAACACATGCTCTATCTCTCTCTCTCGCTCGCTCTCTCACTCTCACTCCCTCTCTCTCCCTCTCCCCCTCTCTTTCTCTCCTCTCTCTGTGTCTCTATCTCACTCTATATCTGCCTGTGTGTCTGCCTGTGTGTCTGCCTGTGTGTCTGCCTGTGTGTGTGTGTGTGTGTGTGTGTGCTGTCTGTCTGTCTGTCTGTCTGTCTGTCTGTCTGTCTGTCTGTCTGTCTGTCTTCTCTCTCTCTCTCTCTTCTCTCTCTCTCTCTCTCTCTCTCTCTCTCTCTCTCTCTCTCTCTCTCTCTCTCTCTCTCTCTCTCTCTCTCTCTCCTCCCTCCCCTCCCTCCCTCCCTCCCCCCCCCCTCTCTCGTATCTCTGTCTCTATCTCACTGTCTGTCTGTGTGTTTGTCTGTGTGTCTGTATGTGTGTGTGTGTGTGTCTCTCTCTCTCTCTCTCTCCTCTCTCTCTCTCTCTCTCTCTCTCTCTCTCTCTCTCTCTCTCTCTCTCTCTCTCTTCCTCTCTCTCTCTCTCTCTCTCTCTCTCGGATAGCCTAGTGGTCAGAACATTGCGCTGGCAATTTGACGACCCGAGTTCGAGTCCGGTCGAGGAGATTTTTCTCCTGGAGTTAACATCAGTGCTGACTCCACTCTCCCCAAAAGTCCTTCGGATGAGACTTTAAACCGAGGCCCCGTGTGCGAACGCACGCAGAACATCTTGCGCACACGTTAAATCCTGTTCCGCTTTTCGTAAGAGTAGGCCATCGTGTGCCGGTGGGAACAGATGACATTGACAAAAACTGCATACACACGGGGACTGGATGAAAAAAAGCACAAGAGTGCTTATCCCATTATCCTCGATATAAAAGAATAAATCAAATCAAATCAAATCAAATCAAATCTCTCTCTCTCTCTCTGGTTCGAATCTGGTCGAGGAGATTTTTATCCTGGAGTTAACATCAGTGCTGAGATCCGGTATTTGATATTGTCTGTCCGTCTGTCTGTCAAATACACCCTGCTGAGAGAGAGAGAGGGGAGAGAGAGAGAGAGAGAGAGAGAGAGAGAGAGAGAGAGAGAGAGAGAGAGAGAGAGAGAGAGAGAGAGAGAGACAGAGACAGAGAGAGACAGAGAGAGAGCAGAGAGAGAGACAGAGAGAGAGACAGAGAGAGAGACAGAGAGAGAGACAGAGAGAGAGACAAGAGAGAGAGAGACACAGAGAGAGACAGAGAGAGAGACAGAGAGAGAGACAGAGAGAGAAACAGAGAGAGAAACAGAGAGAGAAAGAGAGAACACAGAGAGAGAGAGAAGAGAGAGAAGAGAGAGAGAGAGAGAGAGAGAGAGAGAGAGAGAGAGGTAGAGAGAGAGAGAGAGAGAGAGAGGAGAGAGAGAGAGAGAGAGAGAGGAGGCCTATTTTTTGCATGCTGTTTGATACTTGGAATGGTTTCTTGCTCTTGTTCTTGGTATTTGAATCATCATTGTTGCTGTTGTGCAGTTAGAGATTTATTTTTATCTTGATGTTATCCCTGAAAAGGGAGGGCGGGGACTGGAAGCACACGAGTGCTTATCTATTATCCTCAAAAGAATTAACTAGCCATGCCTCCTTGTCCTTGCCTTGCCTTGCCTTCCTCCTCTCTCCTCTCTCTCTCTCCTCCTCTCTTCTCTCTCTCTCTCTCTCTCTCTCTCTCTCTCTCTCTCTCTCTCCTCTCTCTCTCTCTCTCTCTCTCTCTCTCTCTCTCTCTCTCTCTCTCTCTCTCCTCTCTCTCCTCTCTCTCTCTCTCCTCTCTCTCTCTCCTCTCACTCATATACAGAATCAGAATCAGAATCAGAATCAGAAATTATTTATTGCCATTAAAGTCACATGGACTTATTGACACAACAAAATAAACTCAACATATTCATCAATACAACATACCATTCACTGGTCAGCATGACTGAAATGATGTGCAGGCAAAAAACACCCAAAATCACCACAAAGCAAAACCATGTTCCATTCTATCTTATTTCAATTGTTCTCTTTTTTCAAAACAGGAACAAACATATTGAATTATTTCAGCTTGATGATTATCAGTTACTAAAACATTGCTTAATTTGTCTATACCATTCTTATATTCTTTGACCTCAGATTTTATATTTTCCAATATTCTTTTCTTTGTTCAGTATATAAGATACACTCATCAAGTGAATGAAACTCGTCTTCTATTTTGTTGCAGTATTGACAAGTTCTGTTCTCTCTTGGTATATTCTTATATCTTCCTTTTTCTATCATTAAATCATGGCAACTTCTACGAAATTTACAAAATGTTTTCCTATGGTTTTTGTTTTCAAAGTTAATCAGATATGGTTCTAGTCTATATTCTTTAGTCACAAAATTATACAAGTTAAGTTTTGTGGACTCTTGTTTCTGGTTAATCCAAAATGTTTTATATAAACTCTCCAGTTTTGTTTGTATTGCATGGCACAATCAGTGTACATCAAGTGTACTTTGGTTTTCCCATACATGTTTAAAACCAATTTTACACAGAACATTTTTAACTGTGCTAATCCACCGATCATATTCATTATTGTGATAGGCCTACATATAATCATACAATATTTTAACATATGAGTTTTTGTCTTTCTCTGTTACATGTATCCAAAAAGACATTAACTGACTAAGTATTTCGATAGTCAATGGAAATCGTCTAAGTTCTCCTAAAGTGGGTAATGCCATCGCTTTTTTATGTATTCCCAAAGTTTGCTTACAAAAGTGTACATGAATATTTTCATAAAGATATTTTCTTGTTGTGCTTAATTTAAATAAATCGTGAATATGAAAGTCTGATTGGCCATTGAAACAAAAAGGAAACCATACTTCTGCTCCATAAGTTAAGATGGGGGTTATCAATGAATCAAATAACTGCATTGTGATATTAGCCTTAACCCCTTGCCCATGAATTGCAATTAGTGAATCTATAACCTTCAAGCGTCTCATCCATCTAGAACATTATGATGTAGAATCTGTCTGGCTTGAAGTCTCCATGAAAGGTTCACCACCTATAGCAGTGGGATTCTGCTATAGGAATCCAGCAGAAAGAAAAAATTAGATAGACAAGTTTGATGCAATGATGAACGTAGTCCTATTAGAATCTAGGGAAGTGATACTCCTAGGTGATTTTAATATTGATGTAACAAAAGTAAATAACACATGGATGCAAATTACTAATTCATTCAACCTTCACCAACTAGTTAGTTTACCCACGAGAGTTACGCCAAATTCAAGCACAATAATTGACCACATCTACGTATCAAATCCTAAAAACATCATGGAAACATGTGTCCCTGTCTATAGCTGCAGCGATCACTACCCTGTCTGTACTACTTGGTCAAAAAAAGGAACAAAAATTCCCAAACCTAGCCATAAAACCTTAACATATCGTTCCTTTGCAAAATTCAATGAACAGCTTTTCCTTCTCGAACTAAGTAACTCTATGCTCTCAGAAACATTCAACATTACTGATCCAGACTTGGCTATCGATTTTTGGATAAAAACTTTCACTGAAATTTACAATAAACATGCTCCACTAAAAACCAGAAGGGTCAAGCATGCCCCCAAACCGCCTTGGCTTACAAAAGAACTAGAGGAGGCATGCTATCTTAGAGATCTCTTAAAAAAGCATAAATATCATGAAGAGTCAAAAAGATTACGAAACTCCATAAACTCACAGAAACGTCGAGAAAAAAAGAAATATTTCCAAGATTTACTATCTTCAAAACAAAACTCAAAAATTATTTGGAAGGCCATAAATCAAATAACAAACAAACAATCATCTTCCAAATCAAATGTAATCAAAGATGTTACTGCTGAACAACTCAACAATCACTTCATAAACGTTTCTACTAACGTTGTTAGCAATGATGATTCAAAATCCAATAACCTAAACACACTAAAACACTACTGCCAAGAAAAGCATATTCCTTCAAAACTCCACATACCATTTATTTCTATTTTTGAGGTCTATAGTTATCTGATTCACCTCAAACAATCCAGGACAAGAGGCCTCGATGGAATAGACAGCAGAATTCTAAAACTGTCAGCTCCAGTTATCACTGAGACTCTAACATATATATCTATAACCAATGTCTTGAAAAGAACTATTTCCCCAATGCCTTCAAAACTGCTAAAGTGATCCCCATCTACAAATCTGGTGACACTTCAGATCCTTCAAACTATAGGCCAATCTCCATTATATCCCTCCTTTCAAAACCCCTGGAAAAACATATAAATAAACACTTAGTCCATCATATAGACACTAACAACCTACTACACCCTAATCAGTCAGGATTCAGACAAAATCACTC
>JASPKP010002156.1:10000-20000 GCA_030674155.1 Stramonita haemastoma
AGGTAAGTCATTTACATAGTTTAAAGACATAAGTATTGCAATTCGTTCGGCAGTATAAATAGATCGATTTTTCCCAAGGTAATATTGATTTTACAGTTTTAAGTTTGGGGATGACAAAGGCTGCACCTGCTTGTTGACTGCTAAGAAGAGAACCATCTGTATAAATTTCCATATAATTTGGATATGTGTTTGTTATGTGTGATTAACGGAACTAATTACAATGTGTAGATTATCACTTTCTTGTAAGGTGTAAGCTCAATGTCAAAATGTGCTTTGTTTTGCTCCCACTTTGGACAAGGCGTGAGCTTTTGCTCTACATCAACATTCTCTGGAATGATTCCTGCTTTGTCTAATAATTCTTTCGAATAGGATCGAATAGTAGTTAAAGAGGAAATGTTCTTTGCTCTTTTTGGAAAATCAACATCGGATTTAATCTTAACCTCTTCTGCGACAAAATTGCTGCATGAAGAACTTCTAACAATATATTTCGCGCATGCAAGTCGTCTGTATTCGTCTAAAGGAAGTACGTCTACTTCCTTATATGTGCCAAAAGATGATGCGTGGAAGGGAACACCAAGGGAAAGGCGATAAGCCTTACAATCTAAACTATCTAATTTTTAAAGAAGATAATTTTAGAATCACTGAAAAACACCTCTTGCCCATACGTTAACTTAGAACGAACAGGTGATGTTGCTAAGTGTTTTAGTGCTTGAAGTGTGTAAATTGTGTGTGTGTGTGTGTTGTGAGTATGTGTGTGTATGTGTGTTGTGTGTTGTGTGTGTGTGTGTGTGTGTGTGTGTGTGTGTGAAGCTGAACATGTCCATTTTCTGATGTTTTAATCACCCAGAATAGAAAGAACAGAGACCAACGTACGTGTTACCAAGTACAACAATAAGGGAAGGAACTCTTCCCAAAATATCTAAGAAAACGTAACTCTTAGCAAAAAGTCTTCACGTAAAAGTTCAATGTGTTCAATCATATCATGCGCACGTGTGTGTGTGTGTGTGTGTGTGTGTGTGTGTTGTGTGTGTGTGTGTGTGTGTGTATTCATTTTTTTTTATTCATTCTTTTTTGTTGTTTTCGAGGGAAAAGGGCTCATGTGTTTTTTTACTTTTTTTTTTTTTACATCTGTTCCCACAGGCAAACAATGGCCTGCTCTTCGAAAAGCGGAACGGTTTTAAGGTGTGCACAAACTGTTCTGCTCACGGGACCTCGGTTTATTGTCTCATTCGAAGGACTTTTGGGGGAGTAGAGTCAGCACTGATGTTAACTCCAGAGCAAAAATCCTCTAATTTAAACGAGATTCGAACCCGGGTCAGCAGATCACGCACACATCACTCTGACCATCAGGCTATCCTTTTGTTGTTGCTGTTGTTGTTTGAGTGTGTGCGTGCCTACATGCGTTCTTGCATGCGTGTGAGTGTGCCTGCGTGTGTGTAGTAGTAGGAGTAGTAGTAGATTCATTAATCAGGTGGTTTTCGGCTGTTTTATTTTATTATTATTTTTTTTTTAATACCGAGGATAATGGAATAAGCAATCATATGTTTTTTTACTTCCAGTCCCCGTGTGTATGCAATTTTGTTAATGCCATCTGTTCCTACCGGCACACGATGGCCTACTCTTACAAAAAGCGGAACAGGATTTAACGTGTGCGCAAGACGTTCTGCGTGCGTTCGCACACGGGCCTGGGTTTATAGTATCGTCTGTAGGACTTTGGGGGGGGGAGTGGAGTCAGCACTGATGTTAACTCCAGAGGAAAAATCCCCTTGACCGGGGAATAGAACCTGGGTCATCAAATTGCCAGCCCAATGTTTTGACCACTAGGCTATATCCCGCCTCTGGGGGGTTTTTTCCATATGTTTTCATGATGTCTGTTGCAATGGTGATTACAGATTAACTATAGCGATAATCATTTTGTCTGTTCTGGGTTTTCTTAGTTTGTGTTTGGGAGATGATAATTATAGTGATCGTCATTTTGTCTGTTCTAGGGTTTTGTAGCTTGTGTTTAGGAACAATATTATTGTTGAATGTTTCCACAGTTGTGGCTTCTGCTTTCTCCTCAATACTGTTTTTTTTTTTTTCAATATAGAAGGTAGATTTTGTTGTCACTACTACTACTGTTGTTGTTGCTGTTGTTCCTTGAATGCTTTCATCTGGTCATGATTTTTGCAGACTTTTCCTCCACTTATATCTTACCTTCCAGTAAGTTTTTTTTTTCATGTTCATTTTTGGGGTTCTTCACATTCTTCAAACCAGAGGAGAAGAGAGAGAGAGAGAGAGAAGAGAGAGAGAGAGAGAGAGAGAGAGAGAGAGAGAGAGAGAGAGAGAGAGAGAGAGAGAGAGAGAGAGAGAGAGAGAGAGAGAGAAGGCAAAATTCTTTTATTCGAGGATAATAGATAAGCACACATGTGCTTTTTTACATCCAGTCCCCGCCCTTTTCAGGGATAACATCATAATAAAAGATATTAAACAATAAAAACTATACGCAGTACCAAACAACATACAGAAATAAGTACACTACATATAATAAGGTAAGAGAAATGCGACAGTACACTACATATAATAAGGTAAGAAAGGTGCACTCATTCAGAAGAGAAAATCAGAAGTCACAATAAAATAATTTGGATTATCAAAGAAGAAGAAAAGAAACGAAAAAAAAAACACCAGAACAAAACAAACAAACAAACAAACAAACAAATAAACAAACAAAATTTTTTTTAAAAACACAAACCCCCCCCCAAACAAACAAACAAAAAAACAAAAATAAAAAAACCAACCCCCCCAAAAAAGAGAAGAGAGAGAGAGAGAGAGAGAGAGGAGAGAGGAGAGAGAGAGAGAGAGAGAGAGAGAGAGAGAGATCATCAACAGAAAACAACATCAGCAACAACAACAACAACAGCAACAACATCAACAACAAGCCAGAACAACACTTCACTGCCTTCACACCTCCAGACAACAGAAGCAGGACTGACAGTTTTCCCAGTAGGTTGTCTCCCTTCCCTTGTCGCCTTTTCATCAGGCCATCTGAACAACAGAACATGTGTGTGTGTGTGTGTGTGTGTGGTGTGTGTGTGTGTGTGTGTGTGTGTGTGTGTGTGTGTGTGTGTGTGTGTGTGTGTGTGTTGTTGCTGTTGCTCATCTATAAGTCTTTCGGTTTTATGTTTGCATGCGCAGATTTTCTCTTTTTTTGCACATTCATTCTTGGCGTAATAAAATAAAATTCCTATGTGTCTCTCCCCCCATATATATGTTATCATAGAAGGAAGGTGGCAGGATGGTTAAGACGTTGGCCTGCCAACAAGTAAACCGTGAGGTTCTGGGTTTGTTCCCAGCCTCGCCCTTTCTTTCCAGTTTGACGGAAAAAAATCGACCTGAATGTCAGTCATTCCGATGAGATTAGAAACCGAGGCCCCGTGTGGGAACGCACGCAGAACATCTTGCGCACAGCACACGTTAAAACCCCGTTCCGCCTTTCGGAAGAGCAGGCCATCGTGTGCCGGTAGAAGCGGATGACAAAATTATATTTGTAAAAAAACCAGCATCCACACAGGTGTCGTGTTTAGACACCACCCCTGAGGAAAAATCGGGGAGTTGCAGTCCCAGGGCGGCTCAGGGCTGTATATGGCAACATTCTGGTGGCTCCTGCCACCGTACTTGAACCATTCATATCGGTCATTGCCTTTCCAATGGGTCATTCCAGTGGCATGGAGGGGGGGGGGGGGGTCTGCTGCATGGGTAACAGCTTGCCCTCCATACTTACTTACCCAGGCTTTGCGCTCTAAAGACTAGAGCGCAACTTCATAGTCTTGGAGACTGATGGGTCTGTCTGTCCCGAGCCTAAGGCTCATCAGGCGTGTGCTTATCCCGGTTTCTGTGGCGTTAAGCGACTGAGTCATAGACTCCCCCCTGGATAGGACCCAGTCTATAATATTTATTTATTTATTTATTTATTTATTTATTCTTTTATATCGAGGATAACAGAATAAGCAATCATGTGCTTTTTTTCATCCGGTCCCCGTGTGTATGCAGTTTTGTAAATATTGTCATCTGTTCCCACCGGCACACGATGGCCTACTCTTACGAAAAGCGGAACAGGATTTAACGTGTGCGCAAGATGTTCTGCGTGCGTTCGCACACGGGGCCTCGGTTTAAAGTCTCATCCGAAGGACTTTTTGGGGAGAGCGGAGTCAGCACTGATGTTAACTCCATATAGGGCCTATATATATCTATATATATAGATATAGATAGATAGATATAGATATAGATATATATATATCTATATATATAAACATTATTTGAGGAGGTGACGGGCTGAAGGCAATCAGGTCACCATGACCTACATGTTCTATTTTTATCACTGCACTGATGACCCCTTTTCCTCACGTCAGTTTCAGGTTGCTATTTCTGTAGGCAGCGGCGCATCACTTCAATAGCCGTTTTTTGTTGTTGTTGTTGTTTTCTTTTTTAAATCATCAAAACTTGTGGCGGGATATTACACTTTGAAATGTATAAGTCAGCACAGGCTCACACGCGCGGGCACGCGCGCGCGCGCACACACACACACACACACACACACACACACACACACACACACACACACACACACACACACACACACACACACACACACACACACACACACACACACACACACGTGTACAAACACATACACTACACACATACACGTACATTTTTTTTTTCGTTCCTTGGCTCTAGGTTCCCCTATGATAACATTCGGTGAAGAATTCCCACCGTTAAGGTAGACACATACCGACTTCAGGGATGATGTCTGAATCAGACACAAACCTGCGTGTGTTTTATTATTTTTGTTTATGCTATCATCTGTTCTTACCCGTACTAAATGGCCTACTCTTCGGAAAAGCGGAACGGGTTTTAACGTGTGCACAAGATGTTCTGCGTGTGTGTGTGTTGTTGTTTTTTTTACACAGGATGTCATAGTCTCATGCAAACCATTTTAGGGTGGAGTGCAGTTGGTTGTGTTGATGTCACTACAAGGAGAATGAATATAGATGGGGAGACTGGGTGGTTGGTAAAATCCGAGCTGTTAGACGCGAACATAACGCTCTAAGGGCTATGCTAATTCTCACCCCCCCCCCCCCCACCCCCACCACCCCCACCTCCTCGTCTTCTTCATACACACATACATGACAAGAAAACAGGATGCAGAAGAGCACACAAGACCTGGACATTGTTTTCATGATATGAACAAAAAGAGAGACTAAGCTGCCACCGAACACACAAGGCATTTTCAATGATTATTATTCTTTTTCTCACCATTATCATTACTATTATCATTGCTATTACCAGCTTAGCTTTATTTATTTATTTATTTTTTATTATTCTTTTATATCGAGGATAATGGGATAAGCACTCTTGTGCTTTTTTACATCCAGTCCCCGAGTGTATGCAGTTTTGTAAATGTCATCTGTTCCCACCGGCACACGATGGCCTACTCTTACAAAAAGCGGAACAGGATTTAATGTGTGCGCAAGTTGTTCTGCGTGCGTTCGCACACGGGGCCTCGGTTTATAGTCTCATCCGAATCTAGCACATTCTGTGCTCTTGATGTTAGTCTTGCAAAAGTAAGGATTTTTTTTCATTATTTAAGTTCAAAGAGTGAATGGGTTAAAAAGCACTGCAGAGTGTAAAGCCTTGCTTCAAAGAACAAATCAATAACATTTCACACAAATCATGGCTGCCATTCTTTTTGTATACACAAGTAAACAATACAGAAAAGAAAATGTGGGGGAAATGGAAAGGATAAAGAGCAGTAAGTGTTATCACCAAAAACAAACACAATCAAACAATAAGCAGAACACAACACTACAATAGAAAACCTGTTTAATTCACCCCCCTTTTTTTTAAAAGAATGGTTAACAACTACTAATGTGAAAAATGTTTGGCCTCCAAACAGATCGGTAGCTCTTTGTTTTACTGGCATTTTTGTGTGATTCCTGTATGTATCTCAACGGCCGTTTGGCAGTGTAAACTGCTTGTCATGAATCGACCCAGGTTTTTTTGTGTTGTGACACTGCTCCTTTGAAGTCGGAGTTTGGCTGCCTAAATGGCGAGATACCTAAAAATCAGTCATACACGCAAACTTCTCATTCTGTGTGCTATTTTATTTTTACTTGTATGGAAATAGTTGTGTTGTATTGTAGAGCAGGTTATGAGAAAAAAAAAAAAAAAAAAGCATTACGCATGCAAGCCAGCAGACGGCAGTGTGGAGTGCAGTCTGACTTTGACCAATCAGGTTACTTGCATGTCACTTTCCTTAATTGTCGTCTGCTTTTAGCGTCTGACTTGGTATGGGCTGGGTGTGAAGTTTGTGTGGAGAGACAATGGTGATTTTCGCTGTCAATCACGGGGAAATACTGTGGATCGAGACAGTAGTGTCTTGGTGACAAAAAAGAGTGTGTTAACCAAATAATGAGAAACATGTTCACAATATCAGACGTTGCAGTCATCCAAGGTGTGGCCTGTAGTGTCTGCCAGCCCTCTGTCACCTTAGACATACATAATGCTGACTGATGTCGTCTAACCAGGTGTGTCTGCACACGTAAGAGGCTGAGGGTGGCTGCTGCTGTTGTGGCTTGGTGAACCCTGCGAGAATGTTCATGGAATGCGAGGCAGAACAGTGAAGAAAAAGTGTGGGGACTTCAGGGATCGGTACTTTTCAATGTGGCAGTCACAAAGACGTCTTGCCGACATGCAGGCAAAGAAAGGCGCAGTTGCAAAAAATGTCTGAAAACCGGAGACTGGTCAAAGCAGCGAGAAAGCTACAAAAATCAGTCTGGTTCCAGAACAACTTGATTTTCCTTTTGTGTGAATGGTAAACTTGATTTGACAAAGAACGAGCAGTTGTGTTACATTGGCTGGTGAAGTTGTGTCGTGGAAATAACCGTCATCACTTGTGAAGGAGAGATGAAAAGTTCTTGTCCTTCAGGATGGGATGAACTTTTTATTATTATTTTTTTTCAATTCCAAAAACACTTCAGCAACGGTAGATGTACTTGATAAACTTCTGTGTAACTTCTCAGTTCACTCCTATTTGGAACTGGAACACTGGTTTAGTAAGAATGTGTCATGAATGAAGAATTGAAATATTCAAAGAAGCAACCCCACCAGCCACATGCATAGTGACCTAATTTGATGAGAAGTTAACTAGGTCTGCTATCGGCAACACAGCGAAGAAGCATCGAACATTCTCCAGCTGAAGCATCGAACATTCTCCAGCGTTAAAATGAGATGACCTACCTATCCAGTGTACAGCTACTTTCAGTTTGTTTTGTGGAGCGACAAAACTGGTATTGAAAAAAAAAAATGTGGGTAACAAACGCCATCATCATCATCTATGACATGATGGATTTTTGTTTTTTGTTTTAAAGAAGTAACAGAAACCTCATCATCATCTGTTTATTGTCAGATTAACATGCAATTGTACCGACAGAAACAGCCAGTCAAAGTCAGTGCAGTGTTTTCATGATGGAAGTAAAAAACAACACAGTATCTTAAAATCGACAATACCCTGTGTCACATGCATACACGTACGCGCACGTCCTCATCATCTGTTCATTGTCAGATTAACATGCAGTTGTACGACAGAAACGATCACAGTGTTTTTTTTCATGATGGAAAGTAGCTAGCAGCAGCAAGTATATATACAGCAGCAAGCAGCAGCTATATCTTACAATATGATGGAAGTTTCTGCAAAGCTTCAGTCAAAGTCAGTGCAGTGTTTTCATGATGGAAGTTTCTGCCAAGCTTCAGTCAAAGTCAGTGCAGTGTTTTCATGATGGAAGTTTCTGCAAAGCTTCAGTCAAAGTCAATGCAGTGTTTTCATGATGGAAGTTTCTGCAAAGCTTCAGTCAAAGTCAATGCAGTGTTTTCATGATGGAAGTTTCTGCAAAGCTTCAGTCAAAGTCAGTGCAGTGTTTTCATGATGGAAGTTTCTGCAAAGCTTCAGTCAAAGTCAGTGCAGTGTTTTCATGATGGAAGTTTCTGCAAAGCTTCAGTCAAAGTCAGTGCAGTGTTTTCATGATGGAAGTTTCTGCAAAGCTTCAGTCAAAGTCAGTGCAGTGTTTTCATGATGGAAGTTTCTGCAGAGCTTCAGTCAAAGTCAGTGCAGTGTTTTCATGATGGAAGTTTCTGCAGAGCTTCAGTCAAAGTCAGTGCAGTGTTTTCATGATGGAAGTTTCTGCAAAGCTTCAGTCCAAGTCAGTGCAGTGTTTTCATGATGGAAGTTTCTGCAAAGCTTCAGTCAAAGTCAGTGCAGTGTTTTCATGATGGAAGTTTCTGCAAAGCTTCAGTCCAAGTCAGTGCAGTGTTTTCATGATGGAAGTTTCTGCAGAGCTTCAGTCAAAGTCAGTGCAGTGTTTTCATGATGGAAGTTTCTGCAAAGCTTCAGTCAAAGTCAGTGCAGTGTTTTCATGATGGAAGTTTCTGCAAAGCTTCAGTCAAAGTCAGTGCAGTGTTTTCATGATGGAAGTTTCTGCAAAGCTTCAGTCAAAGTCAGTGCAGTGTTTTCATGATGGAAAGTAGCTAGCAGCAGCTATATCTTACAATATGATGGAAGTTTCTGCAATGCTTCACCACCTTCACAATAACAGGACCAGGTGCTGTTTGTCTTGTGGCCTGTAGACATCTCTCCTTCTGTCTGTCTGCAGTCAGCAGGTAAGTCACACATGTTTTTTCCCCATTTCTTGGTTTATGTGATGACTGATTTTGCATTTTCCCAATTTCTTGGTTTATGTGATGACTGATTTTGCATTTTCCCCATTTCTTGGTTTATGTGATGATGACTGATTTTGTATTTTCCCCATTTCTTGGTTTATGTGATGACTGATTTTGTATTTTCCCCATTTCTTGGTTTATGTGATGATTACTGATTTTGTTCCAGTACTGCTGTAAGCGATGTTTGTGTAGATGTTTTCAGTTGGTATAAGGAGATGTTCATTCAGAAAAAGCATGGTCATGATGCACAGAAACATTGAGAGCAGCAACAAACCAGCAGCTTATAGCCTGCTCCAAAGCAAAACACTGCACAATTTCATCTGGCAGCTGGGGAAGGATAGCCTAGTGGTCAGAACATTGCGCTGGCAATTTGACGACCCGGGTTCGATTCCGGATGAGGAGATTTTTCTCCTGGAGTTAACATCAGTGCTGACTCCACTCTCCCCAAAAGTCCTTGGGATGAAACTTTAAACTGAGGCCCCGTGTGCTTATTCTTATTATATCAAGGACAATGGAATAAGCACTCGTGTGTTTTTTAACATCAAATCCCCGTGTGTATGAAGTTTTGTAAATGTCATCTGTTCCCACCGGCACTGTTCCCACCGGCACACAATGGCCTACTTTTACGAAAAGCAGAACAGGATTTAACGTGCGTTCGCACACGGGCCCTCGGTTTATATCCGAAGGACTTTTGGGAAGAGTAGAGTATGCACTACTGTGAACTCGAGGGAAAAATCCCCTCAGACGGAATCAAAGCGGAGTTGTGTGTGTGTGTGTGTGTGTGTGTGTGTGTGTGTGTGTGTGTGTGTGTGTGTGTGTGTGTGTGTGTGTGTGTGCGTGCGTGCGTGTGTGCGTGCGTGTGTGTGTGTGCGTGTGTGTGTGTGTTGTGTGTGTGTGTGTGTGTGTGTGTGTGTGTGTGTGTGTGTGCCCGTGCGTGTGCCTGTGAGTGTGCCCATGCGTTGGTGTGTGTGTGCGTTGTGTCACTGCAAATACTTTCCCCAAATCTGCCCCTTTACTTTTATTTATATTAGGCTAGTCATCCCAACTCTGGCTCTGTTATTCTGTGACTGACCCCATCAAGTCAAAGTCAAGTCAAAAACACTTTAATCACCCCTGAAGGGCAATTACAACACTGACAGGCATATTGATACGAATCATAATCAAAAACACGAAATAGGTACATTTCATTTGTTCAGACATTATATGATAACTTCAAATAAAAAATGTCACAAACACTCACACTCTA
>JASPKP010002157.1:0-22500 GCA_030674155.1 Stramonita haemastoma
GTTTTGAAACTTTTATTAAAAAAAGGGGAAAAAAATTTTTAAAAAAGGGGATTTGGAATTTTGCTCTTGTTGGGCAAGGTTTTCCTTAAAGGAACCCCAAGTTACCGAAAATTCTGAACAATCCCCTTTTGATTTTCGATACTTTCACAGAAACCGTAAAGGCCCTCAACTTGGGGCCCTTCTCCCTTTTTTGTACATAGGACCCGACTAATCCCCTCCAGATCCACGTTTGATCGGTTTGCGCAAACAATTTTAAATAAAACCTCACAAGCCTAAACCTTGATGAAACATCTATGAATTAAAATTAACTTTTAAATTTTTGGGATTCCGGATGATTTACAGGGTGCAATTAATATCACACGGGGAATCTTTGGGGAAAAACCCCCAAACAGGGTTTCTTTCGGGGGGGCTTTTTTTTCTCCCCTCTCAATCCTCCACGAATAAAAAACCTCCCCAAAAAAAAAGGAAAAAAACTTTTTTGAGTATTTAAGGAACAAGAAAAAGGCCCCAGGCAGACCCGAAAAATAAAATAAATTTTACAAAAACCCCATTAAAATTTAAAGGGGTTTTAAAAAAAAGTTTTGGGGGGGGTTTTTGATTTTGATGGAAAAAGAATTATGAGAGATTGGGGGAAATGTGAGAGGAGGGAAAAAGAAAAAAAATTTTAAAACTGGGGGGTTTGTTAGGGGGGGGTTAAACCACAAAAGGCCCCGAGACCCGAATCCTGAACCTACCCCCCACCCGGGGTTGGGTAACGGAGCGAAACCCTTTCTCTACCCCCCCGGTGGTCCCAACCCCCGGGGACCCTTCCTCGCCCCAAAAACAAGCCATTTTTTTTCCCGCCCCAAACAATTTCTTTCTCTTCTTCTAACTCCTCTTTTTCCCCTTCCTTTAAGGGTCAAACCCAGTTTTTCCCCTTTTAAATTATAGTTTTTTTAAAATAATGCCCAACGAGCCCCCATCACCCATGCACGCACACACAATATATACACACAGCACGCACACACGTAAAAAAAACATGCAACACACACCAAACCCCACACACACAAACACACCTCTCCCCCCCCCTCACCGGAATACGACTCTCATCACCACCACAGGCGCTGTGGGGGGCGAAGCACATGAGCGAGCATGAAGTAGCCCGGTAAGAACCCCCGACCACCCGGAAAACCTGCTCCGGTAAATGGACTCCACCACCGCAGCCACCGTGCCCCGAAGCGCGACGTAAACCGCTCCTCTTTTCCGAGACGTGCACCGTCCTGGATCGAGGCCAGCTTTCTGCTTGCAGCGCGGTCCGCTTGCGTCGTCGTCCCTGTCCCGACTGTCCCTGTTGTCCCCCGTTGCCGTTGTCCCGTCCGTCGCCATCAGCATGATGGTGCCTGGGTGACGATGTCACACGGGAACGGCCAGCGTCTGTCCCACGATGGGAGCCACGCCCGCCGTGAGGTGAAGGAGGATGGTTTTTGGTGTTGGTCACGCCCCGGCTTGCTCTTGTAGGTGGTGCCGAAGTCCATTCGAAGCTGGGTGAAAAAAACAAAAGTAAAAGTTAAAGTCTGTCCTGGAGCCTTTAACTAGCTCTCAGGCCGGTTGCTTATCGCCGCTTTCTGTGGCCCGCGTTAATTAAGCTACTGAAGGAGTCACAGTACCTGCAACTCCCCCCTGGATAGGACGCCAGTCATCGCAGTGTTAACCCCACACAAAGGTTGGTAAACCCCATTTACACCTTGGGTGTGAGAAAATAGCCTAAAGTGCCTTTCCAAGGGCACAAACGCCCATAGGTCGAAAGCTGGGATCGAACCCGCAACGCTTTAGATTACTAGTCAACGGTCCCTAACCCCTATACTACACGCGGCAGCTGAAAGGAACAAAAGGGGGGGATAACTGCACATCCATACTAACGAACGGCTATAGCCGTCATCCATGTTCCGATCCCCTTGTATAAGAACATCATCTATAGCCAGTTCCCACTTTCAAAAACTTCCCCAGTGACGCAATCACCCAGTCGTCACAGACAGAGCCCTCCATAATACAGTCTATTATAGCATACGTTGGAAGACTGTGGCAGGATGGTTAAGACATTCGCGCTGCCAATATGTAAACCAAACGAGATTTCCTGCGGTTCGTACCCCAGCTCAGGCCCTTTCTTCCATTTGAACGAAGACAGTCGAACTGAATGTCACAGTCATTCGGGAAGAGACTATAAACCAGGTCCCGTGGCGAATCGCACGCAGAACATCTTGCGCACACGTTAAAATCCGTTCCGCCCTTTCCGGAAGAGCAGGCAATCGTGTGCCGGTAGGAGCGGATGACAAAATTATATATAAAAAAATAGCAAGCACACAGGTGTCGTGTTTAGACACCATCCCAGAGGGGAAAAAAAATAATGGTTAGAGCGCTGCACTGTGGCGACGCGCTCTCCCCCGGGGAGAGCAGCCCGAATTTCACTGCAGAGAAAATCTGCTGTGACATAAAGTGGTATAAAAATAAATTTAAAAATAAATAAAATAAAAACTGAAACTTAGACCAGTGGAGTCCACTGGTTTGTGTATTGCTGTGCTGAAGGATTTTTCTTAGCATAGGTCCTTCCTTCCTGTTTTAACGAACAACAATGAAAAATGAAAAATTATGAACTTGGTCAATTGCAATTTTACTAATATATGCTAGAAGCTTGTATAATGCAAACACCACTCAAATAGTCTTTTTTATACATTCTAACAGGGTTTCTCATGTATTTAAATGAGGAAATATACGTTTTTTTTTCAATAATGCTGAAAATTTTTCTCTATGCATTTGCAAGTTCCTACTCACAAAATTTTGTAGTACTTAGTAAAAAAAAAACGTTTTTTCACCACAGCCTACAAAATGAAACCATAAAAAGTAACAGCAATGAACTTGGTCCATGCTTATTCCATTATAAATAAAAGGTCTCAAAATTTCAGTCACTAGCGTCATGTTCCATTTATTTTTGGCAATTTTTTTTCAAAAAGCCTCTACAAATGCCAGTACCCAGAGGAACACTTATACAAAGGGCCCAGTAAATGGATGAGTTAACTTCGTTTACTAGAGAGGATGAAGTAGGTGAGAAAAGGGAGATAACTTTCTTTGAGAGAAGTGAAAGATGAGAAAAGGGGGGTAACTTCTTTGAGAGAAGAGAAAGATGAGAAAAGGGGAATAACTTTAAAGAAGTGACAGGTGAGAAAGGGAGAATCACTTCTTATAATTGAAGAGGTGAGAAAAGTGAATCACGTCTAGAAGTGAAAGGAGAAAGGACAGGTGAAAGGTGAGAAAAGGGAATCACTTCTTAGAAGTAAAGGTGATAAAGGACAGGTGAAAGGTGAAAAAAGGGAATCCACTTTTAGAAGTGAAAGGTATGAGAAAGGACAGTAGAAAGGTTGAAAAAAGCGGGATCGACTTCTTAGGATTGAAAGGTGAGAAAGGACAGGAGAAAGGTGAAAAATGGGAATCACTTCTTAGAAGTGAAAGGTGAGAAAGGAGAGTAGAAAAGGTGAAAAATTGTGGGAATCCTTCTTAAATTGAAAGGTGAGAAAGACAGGTGAAAAAAGGGGAATCACTTCTTAGAAGTGAAAGGTGAGAATGGATCAGGTGAAAAAAGGGAATCACTTCTTAGAATTGAAAAGGATGAGAAAAGGTGAATCATCTTCTTACAAGTGAGAGATGAGAATTAGCCTATGTGGTAGCCTCACTTAGAACAATGTCAGTTCCCTAAAGACTTCACGACCCTGGGGATGCGACGTACTGATGCATGGTGTGGTTGAAGGAGAGAGAGTGAAAACGAGCAGGTGGGGAACAGCAGACAGGATTTGTCACAGAAGAATGAGGCAGCACCATCCATAGCAACAACAGAAATCGTATTATCCCTCATTACAGACAATGAATAGTTTGCTGTCTGAGCGACGATGACAATGAACAAGAAGGAAAAAAAAAGAAAGAAAAAGAAGAAGAAGAGGGAGAAGAAAAAGAAAAGAAGAAGAAGAAGAATTGCGAAGAAGAAGAATTAAGCGAAGAAGAAGAAATTGCGAAGAAGAAGAATTGAGAAGAAGAAGAAGAAGAAGAAGAAGAAAGAAGAAGAAGAAGAAGAAGAAGAAGAAGAAGAAAGAGAGAAGAACGAAAGAAGAAGAACACAACACACAACAACACCATCAACAACAACAACCAACAACACAACAAACAAGAATGAGGAGGAGGAAGAGGAGGAGGAAAATTGGCAAAAAAGAAGAAAAAGAAATTTTTTAATTAGGTAAAAAAAAACAATTATTTTTTTAACCCTCTTTATTTTCTGAACCAGGATTTGCCAGGATTTGAATAAATTAGTCCCCGCCTTCGTCCCTGAATTCCAAACCGGATTGTGCCCGGATTTACACCCACAGTAATTTCCATCACCTGTGAGACAATCACAATTGGCACCGCACATGCCAAAAGCTCTTTCAGTTAGAGTAGAAACCTTGCTGAGAAGTCTGGAAGTAATTATAGGCTGCTGTATGTACTTAGAAGGAGGAAAATGCAAGCGAGCATGTGTGCCTGAACTGATTTCGCGATGGAATGCGAAATCTAGGGGCCGTTTTGTGTATCAGAGAAGAAACCGAACGCAAGATTTTAAAAGATATAATAACCACTACAATAAAAATAGTCAAGCCAGTTATTACCTGTTAGATGTAGGACAAGGTGGGGAAGAGCTGCAGGCAGCTTACCCAGAAGCCTCTGTACAGAGAGCCCAGACGCCCCAAGTCGTTCCGGGAGGGTCTTGAGAAGGCGTCGAAGGTGCCCTTGTACAGGGTCAGGCCGCGCTGGATCTGCAGCGCGTCTTGATCAGCATGAAGGGGTACAGCATGCAGCGATGCTCACCGCCCGCTCATCAGTCAGGGGGTAGTACTTTCGTTGTCCATACATGCGACAGCATCGAGACCTGGAAACTCGTCCATTTCGAAGCTCATGGCGGTGGTCAGTGGTTTTGTGAGAGGGAAATTGTTAGGGGATTTTTTGTTTTTGTTTGGGGGGGTGGGGGGTGGGGTTTGTTGTAAATTTTTTTTTTTGGTTGTTGTGTGAGGGGATATTTTTTGGGTGTGGTGGGGCGAAAGGAAAAAACAAAGGATTTTCTTCATTCTTTTCCACGTCTTATGTGGTAAACTGTGTGTTAACTTATTAAAGGATGGTACAGACATAAAATGCCACAGAATCTAACGTCAATCCCCAACTAAACAATATCACAATAAAGTAAAAGAAGAAAAACAAATGTTTTCTACTTTTTTTTTTTTTTTTACAAAGACGAAAATTTCTTTCTGAAACGCTAAGAATTACAAAAATATAGCCAAACGTCTTTCAGATATGTTCGCCAATAAAAAGAAAATAACCAACAACAAACAACACAAAAAAACCTGCTTTCTTCCTGACATTTAACAAATTTTCAAAACGGCCTCGTGAAAATAAAAAGTGAGAACAATGCAGTATGCTCTTTGCCATCAATTCATAAACAATGGAACCTAAATCTTGAGCGCAGCTTCTGGCTATAACACAGTGAGTTGTACAGTTGTGAGGCCGAATGAAGATGCTGCTACAGTGGACTGTACGTTATATTGCCGCATGAAATGGCAGCTAGCTTTCATGCCAGGATTCAGGCTGGCCACGTCACACTGATCTACACCCGAAGGCCGGTATCCATCGGTCACCATTCAGTATCCTTTCACTGTTTGAGAACCTGAAACAACATATTCATTTGGATATGAACATGAATATTCATATTGAGCAAAAAGTAGGTGGAGGAAAAATGACTGCCACATTCATTACCCAAGAGCATTAAGGAATTCAAACAATACACTTTTAATGATATTTCGAATCAGAATAAAATATATCTGGTAAGTCATTTTTTTCAAAATGATTGAGAAGTTTAGATGGTTACCTGCACTTGTTTTTCCTCCACTACTTTTTCCTCATAACAATATCAATATAATTAAAGAATAATTTTAAACATAAAATCTGGGCACCAAATTCTAAACAGAACCATTTATTTAGTTCGATATTTGTCTAAAAATAGTACTGAACATAAAACATTTTCTAACTTAAACAGATTTTTAGGAAGATTTTCTTTCATCGTCCCCACCCACACCCCACCACCGCCCATAAAAAAAAGACTGTACAGGAAAAATAACATTACAAATAATGAAAAAGCAGAACTATCAAAGTGAGATTTAACACATTTGATAGTACAGGCAACGTCATAACCCAACAGCATTTAAAATTCTAACAATACATCTTTAATGATATTCAACAAGAACATTACAGTCCAATATCTTTACAGTCACTCTCCTCATAAGCAACTTGGCCAAATCAGCCGAAAAGTCATACAAACATGTAATATTAGTTTTTAACAATTCAACATGTTTGTAATACGAAAAGTTTACAATTCCTTTTACAAAGCACACCGTAAAGATTTTTACAAAGCTACAAGTGACAAAATAAGGAAAAGAATGAATTTTGCAGTGTAATAGGCAGTCAGGATGAAGAACTGGAGGCGTTTTTTCAAGCTACAGGATTTTAAAAGCAAAAGGAAATAAAATTCCACCTATGAGTACAGACAGTGAACAGAAATAAAGCTTGACATAGTTTTATAATTTATAAACAAATCAAAATCTCAAAATCGACAACTCGAACCCCCACCTGCCTAAAGTCAATTCCTAGCGAAAACTGGAAAGTGTTTGTCAGGTGGTATGGAACATGTTTTGTTGTAAAATCATTTTGTTTCATCATATTTTGTTCCAAATCCACAACATAACACATTCTTACAGAAAAACTGTGAGAACAGACTATTCTTTCGTTCAAATAACAGGTGCTCCACAAGCATAAACTGTTTCAAACAGAATACCTTAGTTCTACACAGAATAGAAGGCTAAGCACACCACAATTATAGGCGTCACATAAAAAAATCTTTATCATCCTTAAAAAACAACTTACCACACACATCACAAACCAAATAAAACAGTATACAGAGTATAAAGGCTTACATTTAAGCACATGTAACTGAACTACTCATTCTTGATAGAGGAAATGAAATCGTGTTTAACGAGTTGTTTTGGGTTTGGGTTTTTTTTTTTTTTCACTATACACAATGTGAAAGCAGCCTGAAATTTGAGACAGGCCTGCATTTAATTTGTCACAGCTGCTACAAGCAAGTGTAAGCTTTCATTAATCAATACCTTAACAGTTTTTTAACATAGCAATGTGTGTTGGGCCCATGCCTAACAGCGAATCGGTGGTACTTCGAATGTTTTGTCGTCGTGTTCGACAATGACCTCCAAAACAGCAGAGGAGGCCAGCTGCTGTTTCAGAACTGGGCATGAAGTGTGATTATACTGGAGCTTGCCTTGTCCCACGGATCAACACCCCCACCTCTCTCGCCGCAGAGGGCCTAAGGAGCATGTCAGCATTGAAGATGTACACTAAAGGCCCAACTAGCCCCAGTGCTGCAGCACATAGAGGACTGTGCTAGACAAGCCTCCTAGTCAGTCAAGTGCCCAATCACTAAAGACCACTCTGTTAAAGTGGAATTCCATGAGTGGGAAAGAAAGCCACTGATCATTACAGCCTCACACTTTGCTGTTGTCCCCAGCATCACATCAATTCGGCTTTGATCAAGAACCGTGATAAATCCCAGGCCACTGAAGGCTATGATGGTGATACTTCACTTGAGGTTAACACAAACAGGCGACCTGCCTGTGAAAGTAACGAAGTGCAATACTAGTACTATCCAACCCCTTCGATCCTGAACTCAGTGCCCCAATTCAGCGTGGACTTTTTGAGAGGTTGTGTTAGGTGCTAGTCCTTTTAGGATGGGATGATAAAACTTAGAGGTCGGTGGTGTCGGAGCAAAATTCTGCACTGTCAAAGAACCCACAGAACAAGAGAGTCTATGTCCCTGGCACAATTTCTGTTACAAAAACAAAAAGAAAGATACAGAAAGAAAGATCAGAAAAAGGCAGTCTGTAAACATAGGAAAATCAAATACATGCCATACAGACACTGAGACAGAAATTTCTTCCTTTTATTTAAAAAAATTTAGTAATGGGTTCATTGATCTTGTGGCAATGTGCTCTCCCTGGGAGAGCAGCCTAGCTAAACTCACACAGAGATATTATATATATATATAAGTAATATCATATATTATATATATATATATATAATATATATAAATAGATATAGTATATATATATATATTATTATATATATATATATGTGGTAACAAAGAAGAACATAAGTTGTACCAACACAATAAACACAACACATGGACAACACCAAGACAACAGTGTGCAATACAGACACAGCACAACCACAGTAAGTGCAACACAATAAATATACACTCAACAAAATAATAAACAAACGACACTACCCACTACACAACACGACACAGTACAGCACACTTCCCAATCCAATCTTATTGAGTTTATAAACTTATACTATAGCCCCGCTGACACCAGAAGGTCACCTCGAAGCAGTAAATAGTATATATATATATGTGACGCTCCCACCACATAATGACAGACGCAGTTGCACCAGAGAGTCAATTTTTTTAATTATTGTACATGTTATCAAAATGCAATAAAATGGCTATACAATACAAAAAACAGATGAAAATCGGACAATTCTAGAAAAGTTATTGCAAATTGAAATGCTTGACTTCAGGAAATGACAAAATGACAAATTGGACAAGGTTTAGTATTGTAAATAGGTGGTCAGAAAGAGGTTCGGGTATTTTAAAAACATTTAAAAGGTAATAAAAGGAAACATAAATTATCTTTGGATATTTCACTATAAGGAAGAATTAATGGCTATATTGAATAATCTATCACAATCGTTCAAAATTGCCAACTTGACCCACACCTTCCTTTTAATGGCTCCTAGCGGAAAAGTGGTGGTTTATGTTCAAGCGATTCATTTTCATGGTGGAGCGGCACATATACTACTACTAGTACTACTAGCATTAATGTACACTACACACACTACAAAACAACAGGAGCACTTGGTCCAGACCACTTGCTCCCCACGCTAAACTTCAAGACACTGTCCTTCTTTTATCTTTTTATACCAGGCCATACCTCTCGTTTCCCTTCCTCCACCCCAACCCTATCACTTTAGGTGGTGGGAGGTGGAGGACGGGGGGGTAGGAGGGGGGGGTTACAATCTTCTTTGATGTGGGGTCTATTTCTCAGTTTTTTTTTTGTTGAAATCACTGTTTTTGATAGGCTAATTTTTGTTGTGTTTGCTTTAGTAAAAATGGGGTGAAGAGGGGGTGATGGGAGTTTTGGGGGAGGGGAGAGACGCGAGAGAGAGAGAGAGAGTTGTTTTGTGTTTATTATTGTTCTTTATAGATAGAGAGTGGTGTATACAAATGTATAAAAGTTTTTGAGTGAGGGGAGGGTGGGGAGGGGTGGGTTGTTCCTCGTGGCAGAACCTCCAGGGTCCCCTAATGCAAGAGTGTTTTCATTGACTTCTGCATATTATTATGCACTACGTTTTTCAGGGGGTACCCCCGACCATTCAGGTAAGCATCATTCCAACTTCATAGAATTGGTTTCATTTCTGTTGCTGGGTTGGGGGGGGGAGAGGGCATTGGGGGGGCATGTGTGATGGGGAGGGAGGCTTTTGTTTTTGCTTTCTTGTTGGGGGGGGGGGGGGGGGGGCAATTAAAAAGTAAAATGATGCTGTGTTTTCGTACATCTTGCCAACATGACATATTTATAGATAATGATCTGAAAACAGGCAGTGTTGCATCTCACTCACTCCTCAGGAGGTATGGGATAAGTCAATCAATAATGTATATCATAGCATTGATCATAATAAAGTATTTAATTGTTCTGAACCCACAAAACTATCCATCGATTAATAAAACATATAAACAGCTTCAAACACAATAATAAGGAAAAAACTAAAATTTACTATATAATAGGAAACGTATTCTGTAAAGTGTTGTGTGCCATTCTTTGTGTGTGTGCAAGCATGGTTGGGTTCGGGGAACATGTATGGCATGCTCTGTGTGTGTGTGTGCACGCACGTGCATGCATGGCGTGAGTGTGCGCATGTGTGTGTGTGTGTGGTGTGTGTGTGCGTGCGTGCGTGCGTGCCGTGGCGTGCATGCGTGCGTGTGTGTGCGTTGCCACCTGCTGTGTATTTTATCGTTTGTTTTTTATTCTTTTTTCTTCTGTCCCTTTTTTATTTTCAGATGATGGATTCAGCACACAATTGCTTTTTACAGCCAGTCCTGCCTGTATTGCAAATTTTGTCAATTTTTGACACCGCTTATCCCACAATCACTTATCCTTGTGAAAACATGGGTGCAAGGTGTTCTTTCTCCCTTGTGTTCACAACAAGGACCTCAGTTTAAAGGTCTCACTGAAGGACATTTGGGAAGTGAGTTGGCACTGATTTTAACTCCAGGGGGAAATCTCCTTGAATTTGGATTCACAAATGGGTCAGCAGATCACAAGGGGCAATTTGGGTAAGCTCTAGTCCCAATGTCCAATCCCCCATTGTTATTTCCTATCCCTCCCCCCCCCCCCTCTGTGTGTGTGTGTGTGTGTGTGGTGTGTGTGTGTGTTGTGTGTGTGTGTGTATGTGTGTTGTGTTGTGTGTGTATGTTGTGTGTGTGTGTAGTGTGCATGTGTGACTGTGTCACATGGTGTGTGTTTGTGTGTGTGTTTTGTGTGTGTGTGTGTGGTGTGTGTGTGTGGGTGTTGTGTGTATGTGTGTGGGTGTTTTTGTGTGTGGTGTGGTGTGTGTGTGTGTGTGTGTGTGTGTGGGTGTTGTGTGTGTGTGTGTATCTGTCTATCTGTCGTCTCAGTGTCGGTTTTGTCTCAGGTGTCTGTGTGTTTGTGTGTCCTGTGTCTGTTCATGAATTTCCCCCTCAATCTTGTTTGATAAAAATTGACAAAATACAAATTATGTGGGGGGGGGTGTGGGTGTGTGGGTGTGTGAGTGTTTGTGGATTGTGTGGTGGTGTGTGTGTGTGTGTGTGTGTGTGTGTGTGTGTGTGTTTTGTGTGTGTGGTGGTGTGTGTATGTGTGGGTGTATTAGAAATGTTACACACAGATTTAGAGAGAGAGAGAGAGAGAGTGTGTGTGTGTTGTGTGTGTGTGTGTGTGTGTGTTGTGTGTGTGTGTGTGTGTGTGTGTGTGTGTGTGTGTGTGTATGACTCTGTTTGTGTGTGACCCTTTTTGGGGTTGTGTGTGTGTGTGTGGTGGTGTGTGGTGTGTGTGTTTTGTGTGTGTGTTCACTGTTGGGGTGTCACTTGTTGTGTCACGTGTGTTGTGATTGTGTGTGTGTGTGTGTGTGTGTGTGGTCACTCTGTGGTGTGTGTGTGTGTGGGGTGTGTGTGTTGTGTGGTGTGTGTGGGCCAACTCTGTGTTGTGTGTTTTGGGGTTGTTGGTGTGGGGTTTTGTGAACATCGTACAGTGGTGTGTCACGTGTGTGGTGTGGTATGAACTTCCATTTCCTAGGACAGTAGATGTCACATTCATCATGACATAGCTCTAACTTGACACGTACAGTATACATCATGACAAGTAATTCAAACTTTAACTGTTAAAGTCCCCCCCCCCGCCAGCCAAGCGCACAATGTTACATAACTAACAAAAGCAGCATGATAATACCCTCTTCTTTTAAGATTTAATGGTCATTAAACTAATGACCTTTCTTTCCTGTTGTGTTCTAGAAATCAGGTAAAACTTGTAGTTTGTACCTTTTAAATAATAACAAACGAAATAACTGTTAATATTTATAAAACAACATGAAGCGGTGAGATTTAGTTACACCTTGAAATTTAAAGGTTACGGCTCTTGTCAAGTCACAAACACTTTGCGGTTTGAGTCAGGTTAATGTGTGAGCTTGACTTATCACGGGGTTAGTTCCTAGTCTAACCTCAGAAAATTATAAACTCTAAAAAATTAGGGCCTCGTCTAATACAATAAGCCAACTGACCAATAATCGGCTTCCTCTTCACAACGTTTCAATGAACAAATCCTGTCAAAACAAAACCGTTTGCAGAGTGGATGCAAAATAAATCTTCATCTATTCAGTCTTCTAGTGGTAATGTCTCTACCGAATATATATCCGACAGAAAAGAATTAACCTCTCCTCATGCTGTGAGTCGATATCGCCATATTGACAACTCTCAAGTTAACTTCCGTTCTCACAAATAGACGACCAAGGACATAGCCACATGAGGTGCAGCTGATTAAGAAACAAAAAACGCTCAGTGGAAACAATTATGAAAACATATCAATCAAAAAAAGAATTTATTGTATTTTTTGGTATTGTTATTGTTCAGAATTGTATTGTACACCCACGGTTTACCCTTGTATGTGGATCAGTGGTTGTGGAATGCTACCCGATCTCTGCAAGAAAGCGAAAGTCAATGATGTTACGAAGTGTATGTGTCGATCGCTCCCATGTGCCCGAAACTAATACTCCCCCCCCCCCCCCCCTTCATTCACTAGACCGTTTTAGTGTGGTCCTGGTGCTAGTCTTTCGATATTGGAGAACCAATGTGCCGTGTGCAACACACATTCAGCTCACATAAAGTGAACCCACGGCAACAAGAGACTTGTCCCTTGGAAAAATTATAGTATAAAAAAATACAAAAGCAACACTCAATGGGGGCACAGACAAAATATCAAGAAAGTAAAATCATGTGCGTGGCACTGTACTCTGAGGCTGATGTGCTCTCCCCACGGAAGATCAGCCCGAGATTTCTTGCAGAGAAATCCTGGCCATGACTTAAAGCTATATAATACACAATACAATGGCAATATAATCCAGGATAATACAACAGACTTCACACTTACTAGGCAGGAGGGATACATCTAAACCTACCGATCCGTCGTAGCATAGAATATGATATAGTATAGGTGGTTAGTGTAGTGTAGTGTAGTGTAGTGTAGTTTAGTGTAGTGTAGTATAGAGATGTGGTATAGAATAGTATATATAGTATGAGCATAGCATAGCATAGTAAGAGCAAGAGCATAGCATAGTATAGTATAGTCATAACATAGTATGAGGCTAGTATTACATAATACGTTAAGTTTCTCGTGTCTGTTTTCCGGTTACCATATAATTGTCCCACCTCAAACCAAATCACACACATAAATAATAACATCCACGGTTCCCCATGGGGATGCTGGGTGGCCTTTCAGTAATAAGTCCCGACCTATCTTGAAGTCTGTACCAGGAATTCCTCTTTTCCATCCCTCTCTTTGTTCTTCCTTGTTCCTTTTTTTTCCTTCACATCATTGCTTTCTGTATTATTTTCGTTCTGCTCCTTTTTTGTCCATACTCGCTGCCTTTTTCCAGAAAGACTTAAAGAATATACAATACCCTCGCCACACCGAATGTCGAAATGGTGCTTGTGGGCTTGACTTGTCAGGCGCTTACGTCAGCGCAACGCATTCACGCTCATATACAGGACAACAATATTTACGATCTATGCATTTGAACGAAGAGAAAGGAATACGTCGACGTAGATCTGCCCTAGGCTAGAGCAGGCAAAAGAATTACTAACAACATTTCCGGGAAGTGTAATATCCTCCTAGCCATCAGCTATACAGTGAATTAAGTTGCTACGAGCACATGTTCAAAATGTCTGCTGAAGAAGAAATCCGTCGATTTGGAAGAAACTGTAAATGATCAAGGCACCAAAGCCCCAAAAATCGGCAAAACATGTTCAGGAGCGCTGATCTGGAAAATGGTTACCGCGACTAATTTAGAGGAGGCGGAGATATCTACAAAAATCTCGAGATGTAGGTATCCAACTTCTGATGAATTCTTTTTTCTTTCTTTCTTTAAATTATTCTTTTTGTATCGAGGATATATGGATAAGCACTCTTGTGCTTTTTTTTACCGATCCAGCGTCCCCGTGTGTAATGCAGTTTTTGTAAATTCTTCTGTTCCCACCGGCTCACGTATGGCCTACTCATACGAAAAACGGAACAGGATATAACGTGTGCGCAAGATGTTTTGCGTTGTGTTCACACTCGGGGCCCTCGGTTTATGTCTCATCAGAAGGACTTTGGGGGAGAGTGGATTCAGCAACTGATGTTAAACTCCGAGGGACAAATCCTCCTGTCGAATGGGAATCGAACCCTAGTCTAACCCCTCCCCACAGCATAACTAGCAGCATAATAAGCCTCTCCCATACTCTCTCTCTCTCTCTCTCCTCAAGGCTACTTCTCTCGTCTCGTTCTCTCTCTCTCAACTCGTCTCTCGTCGTTTCGTCTCATCATCCCTCTCTCAAATACACTCTCTCGATCTCTCTCCTCTCTCTCACAGGACCAATATCCAAGTGTGTCAGAACATTGCACTGGTGCAATATGACCAACAACCAGGTTTTTGGTTGAGGAGACTTTTGCCTCCTGGAGTAACATCAGTGCAGACTCCACTCTCCCCCAAAAGTCCTTCGGATGAGACTTTTAAAACCGCGGGCCACCGTGTGCGAACGCACACAGAACATCTTACGCACATGTTTAAATATCCTTGTTCTGCTATCATAGAGTAGGCCATTGTGTGGCCGTTGGAACAGATGACAATATTTACACAACTGCATACACAGACCCACGCGACGGACTGAATGAAAAATGCACATAGTGTCTTATTCCATTATCCTTGATATAAAAGAAATATAAAAAAATCTCTTTATGACACAACTGTGAGATCTGATAGAATTTGACACAAAGTATTATACTGTATATGGGCGAAAAGCAAAAGCTGGTGTGAAAAGATGGTTCTATAGTGACAATACATTGATAACACAACATATTTAACAAATTCTAACTAAATGGTACAATTTCTTACAAAACACCTTTCAGACTATTAGCTCAGATCTATAGAGATCTAAAAAAAAAATTTAAAAAAGAAACCCAAAAAAAAAAATTTTTGCTAAACACAAGTTATCTAACCAAACAGGGAACCACAGCTCTCTACTTTATATTTTTGGATGACAAATACAATAACACAATATTAAAAGGGTAAAATAAATTTACAAAGAATTTACATCACCATGCATGCTATGCATTACTATGCACCACACACAACACACACACCACACACACACACCCCACACAGTTCGATTCCCGTCGAGATTTTTCTCCTGGTTAAAACAGTCTGACTCCACTCTCCCCCAAAAGTCTTTCGAGGAGACTTAAAGGGAAAGCCCCTTTGTGTAAACCCCCCCACGCAGAATATCTTGCGCATGGGGAAAAAACCCAGTTCGCTTTTGTAAGAGTAGGCCCCAATCGTGTCCCCGGTGGAACAGATGCCCTTTACAAAACTGAAATACCATGGGGATTTGGATGAAAAAAAAGCACAAGAGTGTTTAAATTTTTCCATTATCCCGAAAAAGGGGAAGAAAAAATCATACAAACACACACACACACCACACACACACACACCACACACACACACCCACACACACACACACTTTATAAATGATGTATGTTCTGTGTTACTGTACAGTTTTTAGGGCACTTTCACCTACTACAAAAAGGATACTTTTAAAAAGAAAAAAAAACCCTTACTCAGCAGAAACAAAAACAATTTTAACAACCTTTTTGACATGTACCCAAATTTATTTTTACACTGAGTTTACAATCCATTGATAACAATTAAAATTCATGCAACTTAATTATTTCATAAAAAAGATAAACTGCAGAAAGAAGGGGCAGGTAATCCAGGTGAGGTTGACATTAATGAAGAAAAAAAGACATGATTAAGAAAAAGGTTTAGATTATAAAACCTATTTATTCTTAGATTCTGATTTTTACTCTTTGTTTGTGGTTGTGTGTGTGTGTGGTGGTTGTGTGTGTGTGTGTGTGTGTACAACGTATGTATGTGTTGTCATGCACGTTTGTGTTTGTGTGTTTGTGGGGTTTTTTGGGTGTGTGTGCATGCGTGCATCATGCGCGGGGGGTGTGTGGTGTGTGTTTGTGTGTGGGGTGGTTGTGTTTTTGTGTGTGTGCGGGCAATAAAAGCAGTGAGTGACCAGCAGACAAGGGAACCAGAAAAAGCGGAAAAGGAGAAAGAAACTCTCCAAGGCCAAGATCAACAAGGATGACGTCGATCTGATTGTGAGTTCCCAAATTTCAAATTTACACACACACACCCTCTTTTTTTTTTAGGGAGGGGGGGGTGCCCATCCTTTAGGGGGTGAAAATAATTTTTTGCAGAGACAACAAGCATATAATGTGCGACACAAACACAACAAAACCCCCGCCCCCCGCGCCGCGCCGCACACACACACACACCCAAAAAACACACACACACAAAAAAACACAAATACTAATTATTACAAAAAACTAATGTGTATTAATTTAAATCGTTGGTTTTTTTTTTTGTTGCTAGGGGGTTTTCTAAATTGTTTTTTTTGGTTTTTGTTTGTTTTGGATTTGATTTTTGCTATTGTTTTTGATTTTTTTTTCTTTTCTTTTCTTTAGATAGATGGGCTTGATTGGAAAAAAGCAGATCGCTGCTTACTCAATGTAACCATCGGAAATAAAAATTTTTATTGATTGATTGACACACACACACAAACAACCAAAAACCAAACACAACCACACACACACAAAACACACAAAACCCCACACAAACACCACACACACACCTACCTCCATTATCCTCGAAATAAAAAATAATATAAAAAAAAATCTCACTCACACACAAAAAAACACAACCACACACACACACACTAAAGAAAAGAAAAGGAGAAAAAAAAGAAAGCATTCAAAGAAAAAAAAAGGTGAAAAGTTTTTGTGTACACTTAAAATGAATCACGATGCATATTCTTTTTTTTTCTTTTCAAATATGGCTGAAATGCCCCCCCTGCATTAAAACAGTATATATAAAAGCTTCCCCAGTATATACATCACCCATCTTTCCACCCCAAACCCCGTGTGGCTCTGGAGCTACACTACAGCTTGTAAATTGTGACCTAGAAGGCTTTAAGTTTAAAAGGGAAGCATTGAGGTGGGAACCCTACCATGCCACAAGACATCCCGAGTACATGAATCTAGAAACGTGGTCTAAGGGGACATCCTAGGTCATGAAAAATTGACACCAATGCTCTATATCGGAAAACATTATAAATTAAATTTTTTTATTTTATATAAAGTACTTTACAAAATCCAGTAGTACAATTTTGGTAAATTTTTAAAATCTGTATAGCATAGGTTGTTGTTGTTTTTTGAGGGAGGGGGTGTTTGGGTTTTTTGGTTTCATTCTTTTTTTTATAATGCCTCCCCCACCACTCCAAGTCTTGCATGTTTTTTGGGTGTTGGTGGTTGGTTTTGAGTTGTTGTTTTCCCCCATCCCAATCTTGCAATGGGCAACAGGGGTATAGACGGGATAGCCTCAGTTGAGGTCAAGAGTTCCGCATTTCTCCCGGCTAAAGGGTTAACCCACAGCCATATCAGCATTGGTTACGCCAATTGTGTAGTGTGTGACCGCGTTTGCATGCCTATCGGCTTCAGTACGAGTCCCCCAGTCCTACCCCTAAAGTCCCACATTACTACCCAGCTGTAAATGGGGTTACCTGCGCAGTTTAGGGTCAAGGGAAAGTAAAAGCAGTGAGGGAGAGAGTGAGATGGGCGGCCGCCCTCAATAGGCTGGCCCCTAAGAGAAGAGCTGAGGTCTCTGACGCCTCGCTCCCCTACACCACGACAGATTAATATGGGACACTTTTAAAAACAACTTTATTATACCTCTTTTTTTATTTTAAAATTTTGTGTCTTGGAAGTATTGCATGTGTTATGTATTAACTCCAGACTGTGGACGGAGTGTGTGGACTCAGAGATTCTAATATGATGATGATGATGAAGACAAACGATGACGACGACTGACAAATGGTGATGACGACGATGATGATGATGATGACGATGATGATGATTGATGACCATAGATGATTATGATGATTGATAGACGATGATGGATGATGATGTGTCTATACCAGGTCCAGGAGATCGAGATCCACGACTGTGAATGGCAGAGGCGCATCTTGCGAGAGCACAAAGGAAACATTCGTGACGCATAGGACCGAACTCTTGTGAACTAGACAGAAAGATGTGTTGAGAATCATTATGTATGCTTTTCTATGTATAGAATTGAAAAGAGTTGAATATCATTGTGGATGCTCCTGTGTGTGTGTGTGTGTTGTGTGAGTGTGTGTGTGTGTGGTGTGTGTGTGTGGCCTGAGTGCTGGTTAGTTGCCTATCATAGAAACTGTGAGAGAGTGTGTTAGATGTCTAACAGGTCATGTGGGATGTGGATGTGTGTGTAATGAATTAAAAGCTGCCTACCCACCTCAACCCAACTCCTCATCCCCTTCTTTTATTTTTAGTACATATTATTTTTTTATTTCACACACAAAGTGTACGCACGGCAGCAAACAGCATGAGCATGCACGCGTTTACACATGTGTGCGCGCTTGTGCATGCAATATTAAAAAGTTGTATAGGAGTTCATCTCATCACATCACTGAACAGAATATACTTTACTGAGAAGCGTAAAAAAAGATGAGCATAGAGTAGGGGAGGGATGAATGAATGAACTGTTTATCTTGGAAGGGGGGGGGGGGGGGGGGTCTCCTTTTTTAGTTTGTAGTGTTTGGGGAGGGGGGGGGGGGGGGGGGGGGGGACGAGTTGGGGGGTGAGGGGGGGGAAGGGGGGGGGGGGGGGAGGGGGGGGGGTGGGGAGGGGGGGGGGGGGTGGCGGGGGGGGGTGGTGGGGGGGGGTGGGGGGCGGGGGGCGAGGGAGGGGATGAGTGAGGGTGGGAGGGGGGGGGTGGGGGGGGGGGGGGTGGGTGGGTGGGGGGTTGGGGTGGGGCGCGGGGGGGGGGAGGGGTGGGGTGAGGTGGAGGGGAGCGGGTAGGGGGGGGGGGGTGGGGGGGGGGGGGCGGGGGGGTTGGGGGGGGGGGGGGGGGGGGTGGGTGGGGTGGGGGGGGGGGGTGGGGGGTGGGGGGGGGGGGGGGGGGGGGGGGGGGCGGGGGGGGGGGGCGGGCGGGGAGGTAGGGGGGCGGAGGGGGGGGGGGGGGGGGGGAGGTGCCTTTTGTTTTTTTTTAATAACCTTTTTTCACAGAAAACTAAATCCATAAAGAATTACTAATTTATAGTAAAAGAGTTACATAAAGTTTGGTTTGGGTGTGCCAATTTTTTAAAAAAAAATATTCTTTTATTAAGTAGATCTAAATTATTTTAGTTTAAAGTCACTGTTACTGATCTTTTTGTTTCGTTTTTTTTTTTATAAAGTTTTTTAATAATCCAAACTTGTTTCACATTCTTTTCTTCTGTTAGGTGTGTAATGTCTATGATATAAATTTTGGCATAAAGTGATGTGATTGAAATTAACAAATTACAAATTTATATTTAATCGACATGTTCATGGAGTGATTTGTGATTTTATTTTTTTTTTTTTCATAAAAGCAATTTTCACAGATTCAGTTCATATTTGCTTCAACTCTTCATGTCCTCAAATATGTTTGTGTCTGTTTTTGGTTGTGAAAATGCTGATGTTTTGCGAGCAATTAACATTTTTGGATATTCGAGTTCATTTTTCAGAGAACAGCATTTGGAGGTTTGTGTACGTATGCTTGAGTCTTGTTGCGTGGCGCTTGAATGGCAGAACCTTTCCGTGTGTGATCGTGTCCTGTTTTGTCTAAAATCATCAGAGCACATAACAACAAAGGAGACAGTATTGGGCAAAAATGAAAATTTTTCAGTCACTGTCCGTCAAGCAAATTGAGGAACCATGTGAATCTTGTCCTCTTTATAGTTTTAGATTGCATGCGGGTCATGTTATGTGCACGGCACTAGCCATCAGCTATGTCTACGACTCATACTGAAAAAATATGGTATTTAACACAACCCCCAGCCCCCCCAACCCCCAAAACACCCCCCCCCCAAACCCCCCCCCCCCCCCCCCCCCCTCTCGCCCCCGCTAGAATACGTTTCTGTCTGCGTTTTTCTTACCCAGTATTGACAGGAAGATTGAACTGAATTGTCAAATCTTTTGGAGAGAGAGACTAAACCAAGTTGGAACCATGTATTTCACGGGGTATTGTGCACGATCAAAAAGAATCCAAAACAGTTACAAAAAAGAGATTATTAAAAAAGGAAAGGCGCAAACAAATGGCTACAGCAAAGCAGATTCAGGATCATATTAACAACACACAGACGTGACTGCACATTAACATGGTCATTTTTTCAATTGAAAATGAAATGGAACAACGAAAGATATACAACAAGCCGCCGCTGAAGTCTAGTGGTTGTTAGGGCGTTGGACTCGAAATCTAAAGGTTGCGGTTTCGAACCCAGCTTTCCGGGTTTTGGCTTTTTGCCCCTTTTGGAAAAGGGACTTTACAGCTATTTTTTCCCCCACCCCCCCAGGTGTAAAAGGGGTAAACCCAAACCCTTTTTTTTGGGGGTTTTAAACCTGCCATAGACGGCGTCCTATCGGGGGGAGTCTATACTCTCAGTCAATTAACGCCCAGAAACCGGGATAAGCACGGCCTGAGACCTTAGCCGGGACAGACTTTAACTTTTTATCATAATATACAGGGGCAGTAAAAAAAACAGCTAAATTGGGAATAAGAACCGAAAAAAAAAAATAATAACTATAAAAAAAAAAAATTTTAAAGAATAAAGCACGATGAAACATGATACACAGGGGTACATAGTTATACATTATGGAAAATTTTTTAATCTTTCATTTTGAGGATGAAGAATAAGCATTGGTTTCCTTTTTACATCCAGTCCCCTTGTGTACACAGTTTTGCAAATTTTGTGATCCTTCCCACCAGTACACATGGCCTACTCTTCCCAAAGCACGCAGAACAAGTTTTAACGTGGGCGCAAGATTTCTGCGTGCATTCCACAGGGGACCTCATTAAAAGGACTTTCGGGGGGAGTGGAGTTGGGCACGGTGTTAACTCCAGGGGAAAATATCCGCTTGAAATGGACTCGAACCCAGTCGCAGATCATGACTGCAATGCACAATGCTCTAACCAACCACCTATCCATCCCCCCAACTTTAAGACCAGTGGAACATAGAGTAAACACAAATATAACAAAAAAACAGTGGAATATAAAGACACAGGGAACATAGAGTAAGACACTAAATAACAAGACACGGGAATAAAAAGACACAGTGGAACTAGAGTAAGACACTAAAAACTATAAGACAGTGGAACATAAGTAAGACACAGTGGAACATAAGTAAGCACAGTGAAACAGAGTAAAACAGGGGGAAAATAGGTAAGACAGTGGGAAAAAGAGTAAAACACAAGGGAAAAACACAGTGGAACATAGAGTAAGACACAGTGGAACATGAGTAAGAAAAGTGGAAAAAATAGATAAGAACAGTAAACATAGATAAGACAAGGGAAAAAAGAGTAAAAGGGGCATAAGTATGACACAGTGGAACATATAGTATGAACAGTTGAACATACAGTAAGACAGTAAACATATAGTAAGACACAGTGGAACATATAAAAGACAGTGGGAAAATAGAACAAGACACTATAGGTAAGACACAGTGGAACATAGAGTAAACACAGTGGAATATAGAGTAAAACGCTATAGGTAAGGCACAGTGGAACATAGAGTATACATGGGGGAAAATTCCTATAGGAATTCCAGTGGAACATTCTCTATAGGTAATTCACAGGGAACATACTCTATAGGGAAGACACAGTGGAACATAAAAAAAACAGTGGAACATAGAGTAAAACACAGTGGAACATAGAGTATGACATGGCGGAACATTCTCTATAGGAATTCACATTGGAACATACCTATAGGTAAAACACAGTGGAACATAGAGTAAACACAGTGGAACATTGAGTAGACACGGCGAACATTTTCTATAGGTAATTCACAGTGGAACATTTTTTATAGGTAATTCACAGTGGGAAAATAGCTATAGGTAAACACAGTGGAACATACCTAAGGTAATCACGTGGAACATATCTACAGGTAAGACACAGTGGAAAAACTCTATAAGGAAACACAGTGGAACATACTCTATAGGAATTCACAGTGGAACATTCTCATAGGTAATTCACAGGGAACATTCTCTATAGGGAATTCACAGTGGAAAATACTCATAGGTAAGACACAGTAGAACATGACACAGTGAAACATCATAACCCCCGCTGTTCCCACCCTTGACCCCCCCCTTTCCCCCCCTACTCTGCTTACTCAAAGTAAAACAGCACACACGTGTATACACACACAAAAGCACACCCACGCACACAGCGCGCAAGCACACACACACCACAACACACGCACGCACGCCAAAGCAAGCAATCGCGAAAGCACATGTCTTGAACAAGTAGAGTTTCTTCTCACTGGTTGACAGCTAGATCTAAAACTAAACACCTCAAGGGCAGAATCACGGAGGTATTTTCTAGAACTAACACAAACACGAATTGCACGGGATGAAAACCCGAGAGAAACGC
>JASPKP010002158.1:12500-24423 GCA_030674155.1 Stramonita haemastoma
GCTTCAATGAAATTAACTTTGTTTCTTTGCTTTTTATATTCATCTTTTTGCTTTGATTTTAATAAATAGTCTCTTAGATTCATTTCGTTTTCAATTTCTTTTGTTAACCATGGAGGTTTCATGAAATATTTTATTCTTTTCTTAATAAATGGAGCATGTTTATCATAGGTAGCTATAAATGTCTCTATCCAATAGTTAACAGCATCATCTGGATTTGTAATCTGATAAACATAGTCTAAGTTTGAATTAAGAATATCATTTATAAAGGCATCTTTATCAAAATGTCTAAAGGAGCGGTAGGATATCTCCTTTGTGTCCTGATTTGGGTATCTTTATTCCTTTTTTTTTTTCCGCCATGTAAAACAAATGGAAGAGTGATCGCTACAACCTGTCTGCACTGAGCATGTTTCTGCTATGTTGGCTTTTGAAGTAGTGTAAATGTGATCAATGAGGGTGCTTGTGTTATTAGTAATGCGAGTTGGACGATCAATTATTTGTTCTAAACCATACATGGCATAATTAATATTCCACTTTGATCCAGGGACTGTCAGATCTATATTGAAATCTCCCATAAGAAAGATTTTCTTTGGACTCTAGAATTGCGGCATCCATCATTGAATTGAATTATCATACCAGTCAATTGTTTCAGCTGGGTTCCTGTAGATGAAGCCAAGTATAATCGATTTACAGCGTCTAAAACGTGATTTCTACCCATATAGATTCTACATGAAACTGTTCAAGATGCGTTAGTCTTTTCCATGACAAAGAATCGCACCAGTATAAAAGCAAACCGTAATCTGACACTTACTGGATCAAGGTCGTACAGTGTCATAAACCTGGGATATACATATCTGAATCAGAAATTAAGTTGTTGAGTCTCGATTCAGCTACACAAAATATATGAAAGCTAGTTCCTTTATTGTCTATAAAATTAGATGATATTTCCTCAGTTTTGTTCCTGGCACTATTGATATTTAGGTATCCTACACGAAGTCCTTCCTGAGAGGGCCATGTATCTAGAGTGGAAAGACATAGTATTAAAAAAAAAAAAAAAAAAAAAAAAAAAAAAAAAAAAAAAAATTTGCAGGACAAGAGAAAGAAAACTGGGAACGATAATGTACTATCAACCAATCAGTGAAGCACAATCATCAGTCAAATCAACAATCAAAATACAACAAATGGAAGGAAGAACTTGGTATAGTAATGTAACTGACACCGACCAATAAAGCACTATTATCAGTCAACCAACAATGAAAATTTTAAGACAAAAGGGAAAAATTGAGTACAGTGATGTAACTAAACACCCAGTCAATACAGCACAAAAGCAATCAAACAATCAACCAATCAGTGAAACACCAATCATCAACAGATCAACAATCAAAATTTAAGGCAAACAAGGAAAATTATCAAAAGGTTAAAGAACAACAATCAAAGTAGTACAAAATTTAGATAAACAAAAAGAGAGAAAGTTGGTGCAGGGATGTAACCCACAAGTCAGTAAGGCAACCATCAATCATGTCCAAATCCAACAATTCAAATACAACAAAATGGAAGGAAGAACTTGGTATAGTAATGTAACTGACACTTGACCAATAAAGCACTATTTCAGTCAACCAACAATGAAAATTTTAAGACAAAAGGGAAAATTTAAAGTACAGTAATGTGACTAACACCCGTCAATAAAGCACAAAAGCAGTCAACAATCAAAGTGAAAACAAAGGACAATCTTACTATGTAAGTAATGTAAGTAAAACCAGTCAATAAAGCACAATCATTGAAAAAAAGAAAAAAAAAAAAAAAAAAAAAAAAAGAAAAAAAAGAATGCAGAACAAGAGAAAGAAGAACTGAATATGGTAATGTACATCAACCAATCAGCGAAGCACAATCAACAATCAGATCAACAATCAAAAATTAGGCAAACAGGAAAATTATCAAAAGGTAAAGAACAACAATCAAAGTAGTACAAAATTTAGAATAAACAAAAAAGTGAGAAAGTTGGTGCAGCCATGTAACCACAAGTCAGTAAGGCACCATCATCAGTCCAAATCAACAATCAAATACAAAAAAAATGGAAGGAAAAAACTAGGTATAGTAATGTAACACCCGACCAATAAAGCACTATTATCAGTCAACCAACAATGAAAATTTTAAGACAAAAGGAAAAATTTAGTACAGTAATGTAACTAATACCAGTCAATAAAGCACAAAATCAGTCAATCAACAATCAAAATTTAAAACAAGGACAATTACTATGTAAGTAATGTAAGTAACCCAGTCAAAAAAAAGCACAAATCATCAGTACAATCAAAATTTCAAATAAAGGACAAACTTACTACAATAATGTGACAAACCTACCAGTCACTAAATGTGACTAAAGCATAATCATCAATAAAGTCAACAAACAAGGGTAGAATAAGTGTTGTGTGTTGTAATATATAAAAATATTATATATAAAATAATATATATATATATATATAAATATATATAAATAATATTATATATATACAGTCAAGTACTGAACAAATAAAATTCGCTTAATATGTGTAAAAGGACTGGACACAACCCTTACAACTTGGCCAGCAAGTACTGGCACTAGCCAAGACAATATCATGATAAAAATGGTAATCTGCATCCACCATCAGCATGCCCGCAACACTTCATTCACATATTACAACTTTTCATCTCCTCTCTCCTTCTCTCTCTCTCTCTCTCTCTCTCTCTCTCACCTCTTTCTCTCCTCTCTCTCTCCTCTCCATCCACACACAACACACCACACACACACACACACACACCACAAGCACCCCCTTCTCTCTCTCTCCCCCTAACACACACACAACACACACAACACCACACACAAACAGGGCAAGCATTTTCAAAACCCAAAACAAAATTAATGCATGATAATGAGTAAAGAGGACTAGGCCTATGCATACAGTTGGGCGTTGGGAGTTCATGTAAGCGCCATTAGGTTAGCAAAAAAACTGATCGTAAGGGGTTGATAGGAGCCGGCGTTGATCTATGCCAGATGCCAGCTTGGCCAGTGACTGCTGTGGTCATTCCTTGATGTGGGGAATACCACAGGTTTGAGGGCTGCCTGACTAGGCTGCATGGCGCTAGCTAGGCCTATCAGTGGGGGATGGGGCCGGGTAGTAGACTGCTCAGTGGTCCACTCAGTAAGTGGGGCAGGCTCGCATTAGGCCTAACACTGCTCGCGTCAGGCCTAACGCCGTTGATGTTGATGCGATATCCCTTGACTAGACTGCCTGACGTCCATGCAATGGAAGGGGGGTGGGGGAAGGCACGATCAGAGGCGCTTGCAATTGTTTTTGGAATTAGTGTTAGCACTGTCACCCTGTGGAATTAGTGCTAGCACTATCACCCCTGTTCAGGTTTGGATAATGGGTCATGGAGTCTACAGGGGGGGAAGGGCACTATTGGGGATGTAGGGTTTTTGGTTGGGTACATGTTCATTTCGTCTGTGGTCACTGACAGAGAACGAGAGGGAGATAAAAATGGCTTTAATATCCCAAGCCATTTGGCTGTGCCTGCAAACTAGGGTGAATGAGGTTACATAAAAAGAGCTAACATTGGACCACCATGTTGGGGATGTGAAGGTGGGTGTGTTGTCAATGAACTCTGTGTTCAGCAGTTACACAAGCCTTTTTGCATGTTGGGGGTTAGAAGGCTATATCGCGTATTTAGATGGTGTTTGCCACGGGGTGGGATATAGAGCAAGAATAATCCTGGCGTTGGGGAACAACCCGACTGGCCGGTGAATAAGGTCACACCAAGTATCTCTGGGCCCCTTGTCCTGTGGGTTTTACATCACTAGGAACACCAACATGTATAATTAAACATTTGAGATGAGGAGAACCACTTTGTTGCTGGCACACCAATTGACAATCAGCTCTGACATGCCACTAACACAGATTCTTGAAGATTCATGCGTTTTGTTATTTTTTCGTGGGTTTCATTTTCCCTGATGCCCTAAAACCCAATCAGAGAGCAGAATTTTGGGGGGGAAAACAGAGCGAGAAGAGAGAATTCTCGTTTGGGTTTTCGATTAAGTTTTTGTCCTTGAGCGGGGTTTCGGGGGTACACAGGACGGGTCGGCCACCCCCCTTTGTTGTTCACAAGGTTTTGTTCAGCCCCTGGCCTTCCTCAACAAGGGGGTTTGAAAGGGGTTTTGCTGTCAAAACTTTGGGTATAATATTCTTCCTGCACAATAATTGTTCTGATAACATCAAGATAGATTCCAGGGGCACAGTTTTGATTTGCACAGCCGCTAATGAAGAGTTTCTTCTGTGGTAGATCGACAGCAGGGAGTCTGGTTTCGTTCTGGGTATTGTCACAGGGGTTGACATTGTGGCCATTTTTGCTGCTTAGTTGTAGATGGAGGTGAAGAACTGCAAGACAGCATGGTGGTAGTGGCAGTTGTCTCGGTGGTTACACAAAAACCGGGCCCCTTGGGATATCAGCTGCGGGCTTCAGTCCTTTGCTGTCACACTGTTGAAGGCATCGAAAGAACGGAAAGGCTTGTTTTTTTTTTTGGGTCTGCACGAGCTTCCCACTTCACTTTTCAGGCATGTTTTCTTCTTCGGGGACATTTACTTTTTTTGTCTAACTAGAGATTTTCAGTCTTCAGGGAGTCATTGGGGGATTTCGTGTGTCCTTTTTTTCATGCAATGTGACTCGTATTTTCATTTTTTCACTAAATTTTGCATCCTCATCTGGTTAGTACGTAGCTAAAAGGGTCAGCCGGAAAAAGTTGAAGATCAGTAATTTTCATCTTGCAGCTGCTGGATTTTGTGCTGTGCATGCAATTTTATAGCTGCTCTTGACTTTCTCAGCGATTTTGGGGGTGAAACACAGGGTTCTCTGCGCAGTTTTATTAATTTCTGCGAGCGTGTTTCCTCCTTTTTTTTGAGAAGTGAAGTGGGTGTGAATGATCCTTCATGGTCGGATTCTGAGAAGGAGCAGAGTAGCTAAGTCCATTTTCAGAGTTCATGGCACCAATCTGAACTGTCTTTTTTAAACTGTGGGGTTGTGGCAGTAACACATATCAACCTTTGGGAACCCTTCTCCAGTGTAGCATGAAGGGAGAAATGGATGGAGTGTAAAAGGGTTATGCCATGGTAAAGGGGATTCACGTCTCACAGCCAATTTCCCCGGGTGCCTTTGTTGTAGCACACCAGTAACAAATCCATGAAAGGGCACTGGCATGAGGGGAAAGGTTCCCCGTCAGGGATACAACATCCCCATTTAAATCAAGAAAAAACTGAAATAAATGGTTGATTTTTTCACATTCCGGGAGTCCCATTTACACATCTTTTTCCCTGGCACAGAAGAGTACCACCCCTACACTTTTATTTAAAATATAAACTCAGATAAATACGTTTAGAGGGGGTAACAAGGCACGTAAACAATTTTGATACAGTTTTTGAAAGATTAGAAGGTGATTTTGATAACCACAAGATGACGATGGGAGGTGCACTCTTATCACATAGTCCCATACACTTAATTGACGAGTTCATTGTCAAGAGCTGAATATCTATATAAAAAAGCATTCCGCCAAATTAGAAAATTCATTTTCTCCACACCAGAATCTTTTTTGAATCTATCTATTTGGTTTTTCAACTTGTTTAACCTCTCACTTTCAAGGGCCTGTGGGTTGAAGAGTGAGGGTGGCAGCCATGTTGATCCATTCACAGTCCACCCCCAATTTATATTTTTAAAAAAAAAAAAAAAAAAAAAAAAAAAAAAAAAAAAAAAAAAAAAAAAACCTCACTCCTTTCCATGCTGCAGCAATAGCCATAAAACACAGGATTACATAAATTTACCCCATTGATTAGGTACAGGGATCAAAGTTCTATAAACTTTGAAACACGAAAAAAGCATTAATTACCCCAAGCTTTGAAACCTGTGGAAGCACACAACCTATTATGATTTTTGGGGCCTATGCCTATGTCGTCATTTGAAGTGTGCCGATTTCAAATCAGATAGCAGTTGGGAAGTTTCTGAATAAGAAGGGTGATCAATGGCCTATGGGGAGTTACACTCTTACTTGTTTCTCGGTGTTATAACCAAAAACATATGGTGCAACCCCCTTTTGACTTTAGGGAACACGATAACGATGTTCTTTATAAAATTGATAGCAACTGTCGGCTGTCGGCTGTTTGACTCGCCACCTTTACACACCGGAAGTGTGTGTGTGTGGTGTGGTGTTGTGCGCGCGCGTGTGGGGGTGATGTGATGGGAAAACAGACCACAATGGCACAAGATTTTAACAACAAAAATGAAGCGGAGTGGTATTTTTTATGTCAGTCAACGGAGAGGACTGTCCACCCCCGTCTGCTGGAAAGAGAGCTGGGGGACTCCCTCCCTTTGCTGGTCCTCTTCTCTCCTGCTTAGCAGGAAAGTTTAAAGGAAGGGAGTCATTAATTATACGAGTTGTCTTAGGCTAGTCGTGTGTGGGTGGAGTCTATTTTTTGTTTTTCCCTTTGGGGTTGTTTGTATGAATTACTTGGTAAGTTGTGTGTCATGTTTAGATGGCTAGAGTCATTGACTTCATGGGCGTTTTTTGCTTACTGAGCTGGTATGTGTGTGTGTGTGTGGTGTGGTGTGTGTGTGTGTGTGTGTGTGTGTGTGTGTGTGTGTGTGTGTGTGTGTTGTGTGTTTGTGTGTGTGTGTGTTGTGTGTGTGTGTGTGTAGTGTGTGTGTGTGCTTGGTTTTTATTTATTCATTTATTCTGTTATATCGAGGAAATGGAATAAGCAATCATATGCTTTTGTACATCATTGTCCCCGTGTGCATGCAGTTTTGTAAATCAGTATCGGTTCCCACCGGCACACGATGGCCAACTCTTACGAAAAGCGGAACAGAATTTAATGTGTGCGCAAGATGTTCTGCGTACGTGTCGCACACAGGGCCTCGGTTTATAGTCTCATCCGAAAGACTTTGGAGGAAGTACTCGAGTCAGCACTGATGTTTACTCCATGAAGAAAAAATCCCCTCGAACCGGGAATCGAACCCGGTCGTCAAATTGCGAGTGCAATGTTTTTGACCACTAGGCTAAAACCCCGTTACCCCCGTGTGTTGTGTGTGTTGTTGTGTGGTGTGTGTGTGTGTGTGTGTGTGTGTGTGTGTGGGGTGTGTGTGTTCTGTTGTGGTTGTGTCTGTGTCTGTGTGTGTGTGTGTGCTGTGTGTGTGTGTCTGTTTCTCTGTGGTGGTGAGTGTGTGTGAGTGTGTGTGTGTGTGTGTGTGTGTGTGTGTGTGGTGTGTGGTCTGTGTGATATTTGGTCGCTGCTTTCTTTGTTTCGTTTCCTTGCCTTGTTTGCCTAATTTTGTTTGCTCGTCCTCCTTCTTTTTTGATGGGAAAGAAGAATGAAAGTTATTTGGATGAAGGATCAAATGCAGCAGTTTTCTCCAGATAGCCCGCAGACCACAAGCTGCAACTGAACCAAACTGTGATTCTTGTCATTCCGCTGGAACGACCAGAATATCCCCATCAGTTTATTAAGATCATACTGATGCATTCCCTGATCATGTCCATACTTATTGTATGCACGTGAAACGAAAAACCAATAACAGCATAACATTGAAAGAAGGATACAGGCAATGGAGATTGAGATTGCTTTTCGCAATGTCCTTGGTATCTCATACATTTAATTTATTATCATTAAATGAGAGAAGCGAAAAATCAGAATCAAAAAAAGCCCTCGGACTATATGAAGAGCTCCTGACCAGTGAAATAACGCAAAATAAAGTGGAACGGGCACGTCACACGAAACAACTGGACTGGCCAAGACTGTCCTCAGACCGCGGGAGTGCTAAGTGAGGAGAGCTAGGTTGCAAAATCTTCATTGGTGCCCCCACGGTCCGCGGGACTACGGGACAGGTGAAGGTGTGAGTGTGAAAAGGGTATGATCCATTCTTTTCTCATGCCCCCACTCCTTCGGTCTGCCTTTTTTTTTTGCGAATAGATTCGTTTGGAAATTGTTTACAATTTCACCGTTCTTTTCCCCTTCCTTACTTTTTTGATGAAGCTAGTTTTTCAGAAGGAATCCCTTTCGTTCTCTCCCTTTTTGGTTTCCCCCCCTTCTCTGGTCTATGTCTGTGTCTGTGTCTATACTGTGACGTGTTTGGGCCCCCCCTCCCCCCCCCCCCCCTCTCCCCCCCTTCCTCTTTTCTCCCTCTCCCCCTCCCCTCCTCTCTCTCTCCCCTCCCCTCTCCTCCCCTCTCCTCCCCTTTTTCTTTCTCCCCCCCCCCCTAATCAGGGCCGGGAAGTCGGAAAAAAAAAAAAGTATGTGAGTATTTTTTGTAACCCTTGAAAAAAAAGATTTTTCATTCATTCTTTCATTCATTCTTTTTATTCATCTTTTTCTTTCCCCTTTGTCTTTTTTTTTTTTGGCCTGTCCCTGCCGTTTTTTTTTTCGGGTTGTTTTTTTCTTTTGGGATGTTAAATAGGAAAAGTTTTTTTGGGATTTTTTTTTACTGGGGGGGGGGGGGGGGGGTGGGGGGGGTGGAGGGGGTTGAGGGGGGGCAAACCCTTTTCTTTATTTTTTTCTTGGTTTTTGTACATTTTTTAAATTTTTTCTTTTTTTTAAAACCCAAAAAAATTTTAATAGTTTTTTTTTTTTTTTTTAAATTTTTTTTTTTTTAGAATCTTTCCCTCCCCTTTTGCTTTTTCCCCTTTTTTTGTCGAGGAGTGGGGTGGGTTGTGGGGTTGTTTGTGGGGGGTGTTTTTTGTGGGGGGTGTTTTTGGGGGTGTGGGTGTGAGTGTTTGTGTGTGAGTGTTTTTTGTTTTTTTGTGTGTGTGTCCCCGGGGCGTTTTGGGGGGGTGTGTGGGGGGGGTGGGGGGTTTTTTGGGTGGGTGTGGGGGTGTGGTGTATGTGTGTGTGTGTCGTGGTTGGGGGGTGTGTGTGTGGGGGGTGTTTTTGTTTTGGTGTTTTGTGTGTGTGTTGTGTGTTAGTGTTTTGTGTTGTGCGTGTTTTGTGAGGGTGGGGGTTTTTTGTGTGTGGGTGTGTGTGGGGGTGTTGTGTGGGTGGGTACTTGCCCCCCGCAGGTATGCTCCAGCTGCACCCGTGTAAAGGGGGGTTTTTTGTACCCCGCAACCTTTCCCCCTTTTCACGCAGACAAAATTTTTTTTGAAAAAACCGGGGGGGGTTTTTTCCGGGGTAAACTGAATAACTTTTGTCCCTTTTTTTTTACATTAAACTTTTAGAAATTTTTTTCTCGGGGGTTTTTTTTTTGGGGAAAATTTTGAAAAAAATTTTTTTAAAATTTTTTAAAAAATTATCATTTATGCCCCGTTTGTTCCACATTGATTTTACTTTTTCTTTTTAAAAGGGGGGGAGGGGGAAAATGGGGGAGAAAAAAAAAATTTAGGACGATTTCTATTAGAGAAAGAAAAACCCAAAAAATTAAAAAATTTTTTGGGCCATCCATGCAGACCCAAAAGATGGCCGTGATTAACCAGTGAATTGTTTGCCTGTGTTTTTTTTAGGGTGTGCAGGTAGTTTTTGGGGGTTTTTGGGGGGGAAAAAAATTTTAAAATGTTTTTTTTTTGTTTATGTTGGTGTTTTTAAATTTTTAAAAATTCTTTCATATCCCCCATTGTTATGGGAAAAATTTGGCAACTTTGCTTTAAACAGTTTCGGACCCTGAAATGTTTATCATGGTACATTTTTTTTCTTTTCTCGTGGAAGCAGTCAGAATGGGAAAAAATTTTTTATACTGCCAACCCGATTTTTGTCTGTGGTGTTTTGGGGGTGTGTTTTGGGGGGGGTTTTGGTGGGTGTGTGGGGTGTGTGTGTTGTGTGTGTGGGTGTGGGGAGAAAAAAGAGAGAGGAGAGAGAGAGAGAGAGAGTGTGTGTGGTGTGTGTGTTTTTTTTTTTAATCTTTGTCTTTTTTATGTGTGGTGGTGGTGGGGTTGTGTGTGTGGGGTTTTGGGGGGTGGTGTGGTTGGGGGTTTTTTGGGGGTGTGGGGTGTGTGGGTTTTAAGAGAGAGAGTTTTTCCCCTTAAAAAAAAAGTACAAAAAAAAAAGGGGGAAATAATTTTTTTTTCTTGCTTCATTTGGTTTTTTTTTTTTTTAAAAAAATTTTATTAAAATCAGTTTTGCATTGTCCCCCAAAATTAGGGGCCCCCCAAAAAAATTTTAATTTTTTTTTTTTTTTCTTTATTTATCAAACTAAAGCCGTACGTACCCACGAGTTTCATTTTTCCCCCCCTTTTGGGTGCATAACCCCAAAAAAGCATTAAAACAAACCCCAAAAATTTTTTTTGGTTTTTAAAATGGGGCCCCTTATTCCCCTTTTTTTTTTTGGGGGTCCTACCCAAAAAGGGGGATTTTTTCAAGGGGTTTTAAACCCCAAAAACTTTTTTAACGAGCAAAAAAACCCCCGTTGTATTCCTTTGGGTTTTTGTGGGGTTTTTTTTTTTTTTTTTTTTTCTTCTGTCTGGTTTTTTTTTTACTTTCGGTATCCCCAATGTTTTTTTGTTTTTTTTTTTAGTTTTTCGGTAAATAATCACAAAAAAATCATTTAAAAATTAAAATTTAAAAAGGGCTTGAGAAAGGCCAAAAAAAACCTTTTTTTAAACGTAAAAAAAAATGAAAATTTTTTAAATCCCCCTACTGCTCTTTTCTCTCTCTCCTTCTCTCTCCCCTCCTCTCTCTCTTCTCTCTCTTTTCTCTCCTCCCCTCCTCTCCTTTTTTCTCCTCTCTCTCTCCCCCTCTTTTTTCTCTGGGTATCCACAATGTCAAAGGTTTTGTTTAGTCCCCCGGTGTATATAATCAAAGGTTTTACCCCTTTTTTTATAATATAATATAAGGGGCCCTTTTTTAAAAACCCCCCATTTTTTTTTCCTAAACAAAAAAAAAAAAGAAATTTTAAAAAAATGTTAAAATTTTTTTTCTTTTTTTTTTTTTCTTTTCTTTTCTTTTTTCCTTCATTTCTGCTTTTCTTTTTTTCGTTCTTTTTTTTTTTCCTTCCTTCCATCCTTCCTTCTTTTTTTACTTTTTTCCTTCCTTCCCCTTTTTTTCCCTTTTTTTCTTTTGTCCCTTTGGTTTTTTTTTCGTTTAAATTATGGCTGTTTCTTTTTAACCGGGGGGGAAAAATTTAAAAAAGATACCAAAAATGTCCATTTTCCCCTTTTTAAAGTGCAAAGTTGGATCGTAGGCTCGTTTTTGTTAGTCACTGTTTAAAATCACCGTGAAAAGGGGAAAAAAAGAAGGGGGTTTTACTAAATTTAATAACTAAAGTGCCCCCTGTACCTAACCCCTTTTTCCAACGTTGTCTGTTTTAAAAACACAAGGGGATTCCCAAAAAAAATTTTTTTTATTTCAACTATTATTTTTCGTTGTTAAAATTTTTCCCCCCCTTTTTTTTTACGTATCCCCCCACAATTTAAAAAAAAAGTTTTTTTCCCCCCGAAGAAAAAGGGGGAAAATTTAAAAATTTTTGAAAATATTTTAAATTTTTTTGCCGGGGAAAATTTTTTTTTTCCCGGGGGGTTTCCCCTCTCTCTCTCTCTCCCCCTCCCCTTTCCTCCCCTCGCTCTCCCCCGTCCCTCTCTCTCTCTTCACTCCCTCCCCTCTCTCTCCTCTCCTCTCTCCTCTTTCTCTTTTTTCCTCCTCTCTCTCCCCTTTTTTTCTCTCTGGGCTCTCCTCTGTCCCCTCTCTCGGGGGCTCTGTGTCCCTCTCTGGGTTTCCCCCCTCTCTGTCCCTCTCTGGCCCCCCCCCTCCCTCTGTCTGTCGTTTTCTCTCCTCTGTCTCCTCCTCTCCGGGGTCGTCCCCTTTTCCCCCGTCCCCCCCCTCCTCTCCCCCTCTCCTCTCTTCTCTTTCCCCTCCTTTTCCCCCTTTTTCCCCTCCGCTCCCCCTCTCTCCCCTCTCTCTCTCTCCTCTCCCCTCCCGTTCGTTTCACT
>JASPKP010002159.1:0-2500 GCA_030674155.1 Stramonita haemastoma
GATAATAGATTGGAGGATCCATCTGCACAATTTTTTAAATCTCAAAAGTGCCTATGCTCCAGATAGGATCAGTTGCTTGCTTGTGACTGTCTCCCTCTGCTTTTCCTGGGGCATACAAATATGTAAGTTTCTGCCCAAAGGGTATCAGCTTTTGCTTAGAACTGTTAGAGGGTTGTGGGTGTGGCATTGTTTTGTGCTTGATGGCGTTCACAGGCTTCGGCCCTGTGGCTTTAGTTACTTCAGAGTTCATTGCTCTCAGAACTGCAGGCAGTCTTCTTACCCACTCTGTGTTTTGCAGTTTTTCTGTGATTTCTTGGTGGTACTGATATGCAAACAGTCTTTCTGATAGCAGCTTGTTGAAGCTTTCGACCAGTGCTTGAGATCTGTGGTTGCCTGGTATGCCTCTTTTTATTGCTACACTGTGCTTCAGTATCAGCTGATTAAATGTTCCTTTAAACTCTTTACCATCATGCACTGGATGAGTCTGGGATACTTTAATGGACCAGGTCTATAGATCTCCTGCAAAGCAACCACAGTTGCCGTAGCACTCTTTTCTGTTAGGGGCTCTGCATCTTTGCATCTAGAAGCCACGACAACCACAGTCAGAGCATACTTATACCTCTTTCTTCTGGTAGTGGCATGGGGTAAATATAACAGATCTATTTGGTGAGTATCTTTTGACTTTATGTTGATGAAGAAGGGTCTGTTAATGTGTCTAGGGGCAGGTAAATAGATCTGTCATATTGCTTGTTTAGACAGCCACGTCTTTGCTACCTCAGTACTTACTCCTGCTGCAGTGCTCAGTTTGTTAATAGCTGTCTGTCCTTTCCAGTACCCTTTTGAGGTGTAGTAGATCTTAGCAAGTTTGGCATCCATTGTTTTATTGTGTAAAAAAAGTGCCTGTCAGTTAGCCCAGGTTCTATGCTAAGAAATATACAATTGTCATGCCCACCATGATGAATCCAATCTCACCCTTCTTTTGGGCTTCAGTGGGCTGATAATAATCAGGAAGCTGTGTTTTAGTAATGGGATGTACTTGTTTGCCTGTGACAAGGTAATACTCCTTAATTGCTGCATCAACATCAGTAAAGGTTCTTTTGGCATGGCCTTGTTCACGAAGTTTTTCATTAATAAAGTCTAACTGAGTTATTCTTTGTCTTTCGTATGCTGCCTGTGCTCTGTTCAGTTCTGCTATTGCTTTATCTGCCTCTTCCTTTCTTCATCTGTATGAAGTTTAGAAAACAAGTAGTTGCTACCTGTAAGAGCAAGAGCATTAACTACAGCACCGCCAACCATCATCACTAAAGAAGCTATTTCTGTTTATAGGCTAATATTTTCTGGAATGATCCCCTGCTAAACCAAGAAATCTTTTGAGGCAATAGATGTTGTTATGACAGCAACCAGCTTGGCACTATCTTCAAAGTCTAGTTTTCCTAGATCAGCTGGCTTCATTTTCAGAAGGTTCTTTCCCAGCATAGTATAGCCAACGCTGAGGCCGCCAATCACCGCAGCGTGGTAGACTAAGTTCACTGCTGTCTTTTCTGTACTCATTTTTCTAGTATGTGTATAAAAAAATTGTTTAGGTAACTAAATTAATAAATGCATTTCAAATGGATTGCTGTCAGGCCGTGGTTGTGCTTGTGGTTCTTGTTTTTGTTCTAGATTTTGTGGTTTTGTTTATGACTTGTTTTTCCATGCTCTATATGCTGCATAACCAATGCCGATAACAGGTATGCCGTATAACAACAGGGAGTTGTAAGACTGAATATTTGTTTTGGAGGTGTGTCTTTTTTTGGCGTGTCTATAGGCTCCTGTTTTTCTAATGATTCTTCTGATAAGATGTTTTGCTTTGCATGTTTATTTAGTTTTTTCTGTCGATTCCATTCTGCCAACCTCTTGCCAGCTTCAACTCTCCCAGGACTCTTGGTGACAGTTGTCACTTGTGGAAGGGTGATAACCGTTTTTGTTTCCTGTTGTGCTTGCTGCTGCTCATAGTTCTGTGATGGGTTCGTCACTTCCTGCTGTGCTTCCTGCTGTGCCGGGTTCGTCTTCTTCTGCTGTGGTTCCATCTTTCTCTAAATGTTTAAATTTTATATGATTAAACGTTATCAAACTTGCAACCAATGGTTCTAAAAGGTTCCCAAATCGATTATATATGTCACAGGCAAGTGTCTCAATCATTTTAGACAAAACAGGATCTTGTGACAGGCCATATGCTAAGTCAGCTTCTGAGTCTACATTAAAGACCCTACTTGTTGCTTTAGCGTACAGGCCAATAACTATATACCCAAGGCTTCTCACCATTTTTGCTCCAAGAAGAGATTCATACCTAGCATAATACTTGATGATGTCTTGTGGTGATAACTGTTGAACCTGTTCCATTGTCAGTTGTGTTCCTAAGTACTGCTTTGTTTTACCACAAGCAGCAAGAGAATACAACTTCTCCTTCTTATCCAGCAGACTCTTCTCATCTGTTATCTCTCCTTGACTAGAGGTCAGC
>JASPKP010002159.1:7500-10000 GCA_030674155.1 Stramonita haemastoma
ATCTAAAGAAAAGAACAAAAACAAAAAACAACTAAACAAACAAAAACCAACAAAAAAATTAAACAATTTGAAGCTGTAACTTAACTCATGGCTGAATAAACTCAAGGTAATTCTGGTGTGCATGCGTGCTGTGCGTGCGTGCGTGTGTGTGTGTGTGTGTGTGTGTGTGTGTGTGTGTGTGTGTGTGTGTGTGTGTGTGTGTGTGTGTGTGTGTGTGTGTGTGTGTGTGTGTGTGTGTGTGTGTGTGTGCCTGCCGTCGTGTGTGTGTGTGTGTGTGTCTGTGTGTGTGTGTGTGTGCTTTACCCTTGTCCAGCTGGGTCCATCCAGACAGACCACGCCACCTGACCTCAGCCCTCCTGCTGCTGACACCAGCAACACTGCTGACAGAACAGGAAGGTGTGACGTCACCATGTCCTTACCTGACACCTCTGGCACCTACCCCTGTAGTGTCACCGTCACCCCTGGAAACACACAGGCCTCATGTGGCAGCATCACCATCAGTAAGTCGTTGGTTGTCTGTTTCGAGAGAAGAATGCGTAAACATAATAGTGAAGTATTTGTACTGGGGGCGGAATGGCTCAGTGGTCAGAGCGCTCGCTTTCCCCCAAGTCAAGTTAAGCAGCATAGATCGTGATTACGAGTTGGATGGGTGACCCTTTGCGCGCCTTGGCTTCAGTACAGTCCCCCATTTCACCCAACTGTAAATGGGTACCTGCCCTCTTTAGGGTCAGGGAAGGTAAAGCGGCGAGGGAGAGGAGATGGGCGCCGCCCTCAACATGCCGGCCCCTAGAGAAGCTGAGGTCTCTGACGCCTTGCTCTCCTACGACCACACAGGTTATGGGACACATTTACCTTTACCTTACCTTATATAGCATAGTGATACTAATGTATTATTGTCTGTATAACATTGATGCTGATGTATAATTGTCTAAATGCATAGTGATACTGATGTATAATTGTCTTTATAGCATAGTGATACTGATTTATAATTATCTATACAGCATAGTGATGCTGATGTATAATTATCCTTATAGCATAGTGATACTGATGTATAATTGTCTATATAGCATAGTGGTACTGATGTATAATTATCAATATAGCATAGTGATTCTGATAAATAATTATCCATATAGCACAGTGATGGTGATTTATAACTGTCTATACAACACGATGATAACGTTACACAGTGTCTGTTCAGCATGCTGATGACGTTTATTGTTGTCGGTTTTTGGCTGGGGATAGTATCAATGAAATGTGAATTTAGCTTAGTCAGGATGTGATATGACTTTCTGCTTAGCCTATGGATAAAACTGCTATGTATACATTGTAGTGATGGTATAACGAGTTATCTGTTCAGCTAAGAACTACTGCCCCCCTCACATCATCACCTTCTGTCCTTTCTTACAGCTCGTCCTTCTCCTCCCACTGTCAGCTGTTCTCCTAGTGACTTCATTGCCGAGAACACGTCACTCACTTGTACATGTAGCACTGCTAACATCGGACAGCCAGGGGACGTCTGAGATGGTTCACAGGAGTCGGCATTGACATCAGCACTGAAGTCGTCAGCGGGGCCTATGACGTCAGCACGCTGAACATGACGTGGACAGTGAGACGTGGTGACAACAACAGAAAGTTTCGCTGCATCAACAACTGGATGGTAAACGTCACTGCACAGAGTGACTACACAGCTCGTGTAGCCTGTGAGTATTCAATGAGTTTAGCTTGTCTGCATGTTTCATCAATGACTCAGTGTATTGTATAATGGACCAGGTATGACACATCCTGAGTGTATTGTGACTTTCAAGATAATGTATTAATTTCTGTTATTCAGTTTTCCTTGCTACCCCGAAAAATTCTCATTGAGAGTTCTTGTTTCCTATCCTCTGAGTGTCCTTGCTCATTCATTGATGATATCCTGTCAATATTTATCTTGTGACTCGCCACCACATGATGACTGACACTGTGCCAGATGTCATTTTTTTAACATGCTTTGACCTCTAGTATTGAAAACAATCCTATTCAATAGAAAAATAAGATTGGAAATCAGACAATTTCATGTCAAATTATTAAAAACTGAAATACTAGACGCCAGAAAATAACGAAATAAAAAATAAAATCATAACACTTTATGCCACAGCAGGGGAGAGCTACAAGAGCAGGCCACTCAGTATGTTTTTTTTTTCCTGTCTGCAACTGTATTTACTTCCATATCAGAATAGCTTTTTTCTATAGAATTTTGCCAGGGATATCCCTCTTGTTGCTTTGGGTTCTTTAACGCGCGCTAAATAATGATGTGTAACACACAGGACCTCGGTATATCGTTTCATCCGAAAGACTGGCACCCAGACCACCATTCATGGTCTAATGCATGTGGGAAAAGTTTTGGGCGCAAATGTTAGTTTCTATGTTTTTGCTATGTTATCCAGTGTGTTAAGCTTTCTATACCATTGTCTGTCAGTCTGTCTTGCTGATGTCACCTGTCACTGATGTCCAAAACACC
>JASPKP010002159.1:15000-20000 GCA_030674155.1 Stramonita haemastoma
TGCTGGTCCATTGTGTCCTAACAACACACCGTGTAGACTGCTGGTCCATTGTGTCCTGACTGCTGGTCCATTGTGTCCTAACTGCTGGTCCATTGTGTCCTAACCACGCACTGTGTAGACTACTGGTCCATTGTGTCCTAACTGCTGGTCCATTGCGTCCTAACCACACAATGTGATGTCTGTGCAGACCCACCCCTGTCAGCTCCAAACATAAGTGACTACGTCAACGGTCAGGTTCTCTATGAAGGGGACAGTCTGACTTTGACCTGTAATGTGACTGGAGGTGACCCTGTGGTGAACTTTACGACCTTGACCTGTCCTGGTCGTCACATGCAGAATCCAACCCCTGGTCAGTCCAGCAGTTTGGTGATCTCCCGTCTGAATGCTTCTGACCACAACCTGACCTGTGTGTGTCGTGGTCATTGGGTCAGAGAAAGTTACTACACCCTGACAGACTCCAGGACTTTGACCGTGTATTGTGAGTACAGTCAATCCATTACCTTCCCTGTTATCATAGTTGTCATCATCATCGCCGTTATTGTTGTAATCATCATTACCATCAACATCATCCTCTCACCACCACCTCCACTATAATGCTCATTATTACCAACTCCCACATCATGCAATCATCATCATCATCATCATCAGCATCAGCGTCAGCATCAGCAGCAGCAGCATCATCATCATCATCATCATCATCATCATCATCATCATCATCATTGTCACCATCTTCATCATTATCGTCATAGATGGTGGCAGTGGTAATGCTGTTATTGTGGGAAACTTTACAATCATGATAACGTGGGGCCATAACTTTATGCTTCCTATCAGAATATATTCCAGCATCACATGGGCCCACAAAATACAGACACCTGCAATGCTTGTCATGCTATTTGAGAAACACTCTGAAAACTGCATGCATAAAGTAGATAAAGCTGAAGTGTGTCCCAAAGAACAAACAGCAACACTCTGAAAACTGCATACATGAAGTAGATAAAGCTCAAGTGTGTCCCAAAGAACTCACAGCAAACTTACCCAACGTATGAGCTGGTCAGGGCTTGAGAAAATTCCTATGACTCTGAATGGATTCAAATCTATGATGCCCTAATCAGTATATCCATGCACTTACCCCTGTGCCATGATGGGTGATTCAAATTATACTGTGTGGGTGATCCATGGGAGCTTTAGGCTGAGTAACGCCAAAAACAATGAAGACATATACTTTAACATCTCAACAATAATATTATTGTGTGTATAGATGTGTTGGAGAGGTTTTGCTGATTATGATATTTATGATGATGATGGCTAACATATCTTGCTGATGATGACAGTGATGACAATGATGATTAAGATGTCGAGGGTGATGATGACAATGATGATGGTGACCACAGCTGCACGTGATTCTCACTGTGACAGATCCCCCCTCCACCCCCAACATCACACGGACAGACGGAAAATCCCGCCCTGCTCTGGAAGGGGACACTGTGTCCTTGACCTGCTCACTGACCTCCTTTGGACATCCCACAGCAGAACGGACATGGGTCAGTGAAAGGTCAAATGCCAAGGACCCTCTGCTGCTGGGCAAGGTTGGCAGGGGAGACAACAACAGAGCTGTGACATGTCAGGCCAGCAATGGATTCACACAGCACAAAGGACAACAGCTGACTGACACCTTCCTTCTGCAAGTGTATTGTAAGCTCTCTCTCTCTCTCTCTCTCTCTCTCTCTCTCTCTCTCTCTCTCTCTCTCTCTCTCTCTCTCTATCTCTCTCTCTCTCTCTCTCTCTCTCTCTCTCTCTCTCTCTCTCTCTCTCTCTCTCTCTCTCTCTCTCTCTCTCTCTCTCTCTCTCTCTCTCTCCCTCTCTTTTCTCTGTTTTAATTATCACTGCATTTACCTTTTAATGACATAAAATGTCATATGCCATGAATGAGCACAATTAACTTCAGTACTTTTGTATACAGCACTCTGTTTACAATACAATAATCGAAGACTGACATGATTATACTTAGTAAGCAGAATTTTTTAATATGGTATCTGTGCTGGAAATACAATAGTTTGTGAAGGATTCCAGCTATTAGATGTATGCTGCACTTTATGTTTCTATTTTGAATGTTTGTGTTGTCATTGTCAGGTATAACTCTAGTATTGAGTTTGGTCCCAGTTTTGCTTTGCGAAGTGTTTTGTTCTGTAGCTTTGAGCTATTGTTGGTTTAAGTCGTCACTTAGCTTTATTTGAGATTTTGGAATATGCATTTTTAGGAGCACAGCTTGGGTACATGCCAAAGTGTATAATTATGGCAACGTTTTACCGAAGACTACGTCAAGTTATGTTTCATTTCCTTTGATTTTTTTCTTTTCCCCTTTTGAAATGTATTGTGGCCAAAGGCCAAAGACCAGTCTAGGTGCATACCAAGGTGTATAATTATGGCAACCCATTACTAAAGACTACGTGAAGTTATATTTCATTCTTATCTTTTTTTCTTCCTCCCTTTGAATTGTATTGTGGCCAAAGGCCGAAGTACAATAAATCATTTCAGTATTCAGCTCGCTCTCTCTCTCTCTCTCTCTCTCTCTCTCTCTCTCTCTCTCTCTCTCTCTCTCTCTCTCTCTCTCTCTCTCTCTCTCTCTCTCTCTCTCTCTCTCTCTCTGTATATATATATATATATATATATATATATATATATATATATATATATATATATATATATCACTCTCTCCCTCCCTCCCTCTCTCTCTCTCTATCTATATATCTATCTATCTATCTATCTATCTGCCTGTTTATCTATCAACCTATCTCATCCCCAGAACATTATCGTGTATTTTCTCCATTGTTAATTATATTTATTATACTCCTACCGTTTTTTTTCCGTGCAGATACTACATACGTATTTGAAGATTATTCTTATAAATTCTATGGTGTGCACATTTTGCAATGCCATTTTTCTATACAGTGTGTGTATTCACTGTCTCCCACTGACCCTGTCCCTACAGATCACCCCTACATCACTGTACAGCCCAGAGAGGACAACAGCTGTGCCATGACGTCAGATGGCACGTTCTGCCACGTCACTGAAGGTCAAGGTGTTCACCTGCAGTGTAAGGCAGACAGCAACCCTGCTCCACAAAACTGTACCTGGCGATTCCCTTCTGGGTCAGGCATCGTCCTTGACACTGGGACCAACCTTGACCTTGTGTCTGCCAACAGAACTGACAGTGGAGTGTATCAGGTGGAGGTGAAGACAACTAAATCTGACGTCACTGATGATCGTCTGCCACTGACAGCTCGCAGCAATCTGACTGTTCTGGTCAAATGTGAGACCTGTAGTCTTTTCTCTGTTTCTCTGTTTGCCTTCATATTTGTCTGTCTGATTGTCTGCCTTTTGACCTGTCTGTCTATCTGCATATGTATTTCTTGATTTGATTGTATGTTTGTGTGCTTGTCCTTCTGCCTATCATTATGTCTATCTTTTAAAACAATTTTTGGCTTTCTTTGGCTGTAGCTCCGAGGTTCCCCATTGATGTATTTGTCCTATAGGACCGTTTTTGCAGACATTTATAGTGGACGTTTGGGATTTTATCTCTGGACTTCTTGTATGCCTGCTTTCATGTTACTTGTGCAGAAAACATACATGAAAGACCTAAATGCTGAAATGTAGATTCATAACTCTTTTCATTTCTTTGAAAACGGGTTTCTATGAATTTTTTTTAACAAAATCAGCCACAAAGGCATGGTTTTCATCATGCTGGATTCCTATTTTGACAGCAGTACTCAAATGCAGGGCAAAGCAAGGATATGTGATACCTTTATAAACACAGTCATGATAAACTAGACAATCTTCTATATTCGTGGATGTATTTTTTTCCTGATATCACCTATCACTTAACAACACAGCATTTGATGTACTTCATCCTTGTCTGCTGGTTTGCATAAGGGGAGCTGCAGTTTGTAGTCATCCCAATCTGAAAGAATCGGTAAGAGGTAAGGGTTTTTTTCCAGTATAACCTGTAGTTTGCTGCTGAGCATTCATGTACATTGTTATTTTGCAATCAGTGATAAAGGTGTTGTATGGCTGTGGATATGTTCCATTTTCTGCAGGAGACATGCCACCAAAGTCCCTTGTTTGTTGTGCTTAGATATGCAGGCTATCTGAGTTATAAACTTCTCCTTTAGGGGTTTTTTGTTTCCTCATTTTTAGTGACATAACTGGTCTGTTTAGTTTTTGTTTTCCTAATCACTCACTCTTATCTTACCACCTCAGCCACACCCTGGCTTGTCATGCTGTATCTATAGGGAACTCATAGGCCTGTGGATAAGACCATAAAACCAAGTCCCACGTGTGAACACACACAAAACATCTTGTGCAAACCCCTTAAAACCTGTTCTGTATTTTGAAAGAGTAAGCCGTTGTGTGCCAGTGGAAATGAAGGACAACATTTTTAAAATTCCATATACATGGGGACTGGATGTAAAAAGGCACATGGGTGTTTATTCCATTATCCTCAATATAACATAACAAATGGATAAATCAAAGAGAAAGTAAATAAAATAAATGAATAGACCATCTTGGGGTCACCTGCCAAGAGAGCCCTGCACCACTACTGGATCACCTCAGAGGTGATGTTTAAGATCCAACACCTCTTGCCTCCTGTGGTGGTGACAGTTATTATGAGCATAGTCACATGTTCAGACTGAGTGAAATACTCACTCACAGTACCAACTATGAAGTCAGATCTCCACCCATTATATCTTATTCAATTACAGACAATAACAGCTTAGCACAAACACACTACAGTTACGAGATTATGTGTCATGAAATATGGTCATCGTGAAACCAGCGCATAGTCATTTTAGCTCATTTTTTATTTGTCTTCAGATTCACCAACGAGCACCCAACTCACAGTGAACAACAGCATCAACATCACCATCAATGAGAAGGAGGCTGTGACACTGACGTGTCAGTCACGTGGTCGACCAACACCCCGACTGGAGCTGCTTCAGAGA
>JASPKP010002160.1:7500-22500 GCA_030674155.1 Stramonita haemastoma
TGTTGTTATTTAGTTCATTGGTCACAGCACTCGCTTTCCCCAAACTGAGGTTAATATAGTTCTTTTTTATTTCGAGGATAATGGAATAAGCACTCATGTGCTTGTTTACAACCAGTCCCCGTGTATATACATGCTGTTTTGTAAATTTTGTCGCATGTTCCCACCGGAACATAATGGCCTTCTCTTCCGAAAAGCTGAACGGGTTTTAAAGTGTGCGCAAGATGTTGGGCGAGCGTTTGCACACGGGGCCTCGGTTTATTTTTATCATCCGAAGGGCATTTGGGGATCAAGCAGCATTGAGCCTGGTTACCAAGTGGATGGGTGACTGTTCGCGCGCCTTGGCTTCAGTACAGTCCCCCCATTCCAGCGAGGGAGAGGAGATGAGTGCTGCCCTCAATATGTTGGCCCCTGGAGAAGCTGAGGTCTTTGACATCTCGCTTCCTAACCACTGCATAGGTTACCTTTAACTTTTATCTTTTATTCCAGTCCTTTAAACGCCTTTGTTTTTCTTTGAAAATTTGGATGGATCACGATAAGAGTGATTACGATGAAGGAGCATGTCAGAAACAGAGTTCTGATTTGAATAGTTCATGTTTGGACACCTCCTGCCATCATTCCCCCCCCCAAAAAAAAAAAGAGAAGAAAAATAAAAACTTCTGAGTTTTTTTGTGTCCATAATTCTATTTTTTAACCTTGGAAGATGTCGCGACACAATAACACCTTATATTCTAAAACATAACAACAACTCACAAAAAAAGAGATACCAATCAAAACCTAAACTTATCCTTTTTAAATTATGGCCTTTTTTCCTTCTTGTGTCTGCTAGCGTTTAAGTCCACAAACATTCTTTATAGAAGCAATAATCAGGTTTTTAACTTCGATTTGAAATTCTTGACTTTGTACTCAAAGCTCAAAAAATAAAGAAAATATAATAATACCCCCCTCCCCCCAACAAAAAAAAAGAACAAAAAAGATAACCTACACTGGCTAGTACATATTCATACCTGAAAATAAAATAAAAACCCCAAAACACCACTCGCACTGTGTGACATTCTGCTGAACATGGAGAGAATAGGCCACAAATGTATTGTCTTTGCCCATGAAACCGTGTTGACAAGAGCACACACAGAACCTCAGCCTACTTCTGTCAATACTTCACGGAAACGGGCTGACTGGCACCAGTGGCGGCCATCTTAGTCTTTGTTAGCCAGACCGGAAGTCAGGGCCAAGCCAGAGCAGAACTAACGATCCCAGCTCTCTCTGTCTCTCTTTCTCTCTCTCTCTGTCTCTCTCTGTCTCTGTCTCTGTATGTCTCTGTCTGTCTGTCTGTCTGTCTGTCTGTCTGTCTGTCTGTCTGTCTGTCTCTGTCTCTGTCTCTCTCTCTCTCAGCCCTACCCATCCATCTATCCATCCACATCACAGCTTTCGACCACTCTGCCAGTGTTGAACTTTGCTGTTACCTGGCTAGCTCTTGGTGTTAGCCTTGGCGCTGACTCGTTCTAATACTACAGCCTATAATATACAGTGGTGGAGTGGGAACGTTTATGTGTGTGTGTGTGTGTGTGTGTGTGTGTGTGTGTGTGTGTGTGTGTGTGTATGTGTGTGTGTGTGTGTATGTGTGTGTGTGTGTGTGTGTGTGTTTACTAGATTGTCACTTGTGTAATGCAGTGTGGTGTGTATGCGTGTGCATATGTTTGTGCGCGCGCGTAAGTGTGTTTGTATGGAAGGGGGGTGAAACCCAAGAGAGAGAGAGAGAGAGAGAGAGAGAGAGAGGAGAGAGAGAGAGAGAGAGAGAGAGAGAGAGAGAGAGAAGAGAGAGAGAGAAGAGACAGACAGACAGACAGACAGACAGACAGACAGGACAGACAGACAGACAGACAGACAGACAGACAGACAGACAGAGACAAACAGACAGACACACAGACAGACAGACAGAGACAAACAGACAGACACACAGACAGACACACAGACAGTCAAACAGACAGAGACAGACACACAGACACGCAGACAGACACAGGGAAAAAAAAAGAGTTCTATGCATCATTTTTTTCCCTTCTCCATGCCACAAAGACTGGATATGACAGACAGACTGACAGACAGACAGGCAGACAAACATACATACAGACAGTCAGACAGAAAGACAATCAAACAGACAGACACACAGAAACACAGACAGACATAGAGAAAGAAAGAGTTCTACGCATCCTTTCTCCCCTCTCTCCATGCCACAAAGACTAGATACGAGATAAGAACGCATATAATACAAGAGGTCAGATGAATGTCAACCAGGCTTTTCGAAACAAAACAAAAAACAAAAAAACACCAACACCAACAAAACAAAACAACTACGTGTTGGTCTTCTTCCTAGAGGCTAGGCTACATCCAGGCTTGGACATCTCTTAATGAGTGCATGCAGTGGTCAGTCCAGTTTCCTGCCTCTCTGCCTGCCTGCCTGCCTGTCTGCCTCCCTGCTGCATCCGTTGTTGAAAAATACCTTGGACCAACCTACCTGAGTGTGACCAACACACACGCACACCTACCTCCTTCCTTCCTACCTGTCTTTTATACTGAAGGAGACTCGTTCGTTAGCGGCTTATTTTTTGGTCCGTGTTCGTGGTTTCTTTTGCTTTTGTTTCTGTTTCTGTGTCTTGATTCTATGCTGTTCGGGCTGCTGCTTTTTGTCTCTTGTTATATTTCTAAAAGACTGGACTGTTCTGGTACTGAAGAGTGGTGGTGGTATTGATTATCTTTCTATGTATCTCATCTAGTTTTTTTGTGTGTTGTTTTCTCTGTTTTTTCTGTCTGTCTGTCTGTCTGTCTGTCTGTCTGTCTGTCTCGCCATCTGTCTCTCTCTGTTTCTCTGTCTCTGTCTCTGTCTGTATCTCTCTCTCTCTCTTTCTCTTTCTCTCTTTCTCTCTCTTTCTTCCTCTTTCTCTCTTCTCTCTCTTCTCTCTCTCTCTCTCTCTCTCTCTCTCTCTCTCTCTCTCTCTCTCTCTCTCTCTCTCTCTCTCTTTTCTCTCTCTCTCTCTCTCTCTCTCTCTCTCTCTCTCTCTCTCTCTCTCTCTCTCTCCTCTCTTTCCCCCTCTCTCTCTCTCTCTCTCTCTCTCTCTCTCTCTCTCCTCTCTCTCTCTCTCTCTCTTCTCTCTCTCTCTCTCGGCAGTTATTAATCGAAGACTACAAGAATGGGTGAAGGAAAATAACATAACTGGTGAATTTCAGGCTGGGTTTAAACGAAATTATTCCACTGTGGATCACATGTTTACATTAATGGCGTTTGTTCAAAAGCAATTTTGTTTGAATCGTAAACTTTATGTGGCTTTCATCGATTTTGAGAAAGCTTTTGATTCTGTTAACAGAAGCATACTGTGGCCTGTTTTGTTGAAGAATGGAATTCGGGGGAAACTGTTTAAATGCATTATGAGTATGTATGAATTTGTAAATGCTAGAGTTAGATGTGGTGCATCATTGACTGATTATATAAACTGTACAGCTGGTGTCAAACAAGGAGATGTGTGTAGTCCTATTTTATTTTCTTTGTTTATTAATGAGTTAACTTTAGAAGTTATTCGTAATGGCAAACATGGTGCACAATTTATTGATGATACTTTGGAAATATTTTTACTCCTTCTAGCTGATGACGTAGTATTAATTTCAGAAACAATAGTTGGGCTACAAAGACAATTAAACAGTTTAGAAAAAGCATCAGTCACACTAAAGTTAAAGGTAAATATGTCAAAAAGTAACATTATAGTATTTAGAAAAGGGGGGTATCTTGCAGAGCGGGAAAGATGGACATATGATGGAAGTGTTATGCCAGTTGTAAACGTCTATAAATATTTAGGAATATATTTTTCAACACGGTTAAGCTTTTCCTTTGCTTGTAGAGAACTGGTAAGCAAAGCAAAGTATCCTTTATTGTGTATTCTGAGAAAGTTAATGCAACTGAATAATGATTCTCTGACCTTGTTTTTGAAGTTGTTTGATGCACAAATTCAACCCATGGTGCAGTATGGTGCTGAGTTATGGGGCTTAGATGCAGGTGTGGTAGAAATTGAGAAGATACATTTGTATGCATTAAAGAAATTTCTAGGTATATCAATCCAAACACCTAATGACTTAGTTTATGGGGAAACTAACAGGTATCCAATAAGTTTATTTTCCATGGTTAAGTGTATTCGTTACTGGCTGAAACTGACACAGATGGAACCACATAGATTGCCATATAAAGCTTATAAAATGTTAATGAATTTAGAAGCTAGAGGTAAGAAAAACTGGGTCTCGAACATAAAAGTAAAGTTATATGAATATGGTTTTGGTGGTGTTTGGGAAAATCAAGGTGTAGGGGACATAACTGGGTTTATTCGTACATTTCGACAAAGACTGGTAGATTGCAGATGGCAGACATGGTCTTCACATGTTCAAGAGAGTGATCGATTTGATGTGTATAGAATGTTGAACCCATCACATTGTGTTCCAGTTTATTTATCAATGCCTTTAGAAAGACATATGAAACGCATAATGACTAAATTCAGATTTGGTATTTCTGATATATATTTACATTCTTATCGTTATAAATCTGCCAATGATCATAATTTGATGTGTCCATTGTGTAATGATGCTCTTGAAAATGAACTGCATTTTGTTTTGTCCTGCTGTGAGCTAAAAGAGCTGCGAGAACAGCTAATTCCTTTAAAGTATTTCCAACAGCCAGTTTTGTTCAGATTAGTGATGCTGATGACGACTCCTTATGAAAAAGTTGCAAAAAATCTTGCTGTATATTTATACAAAGCATTTAAGGTACGCAGTATGTTGGCAACATAATAATTAAGTCAATATGTGAAAACCTACAAAGTGTGTGTGTTTCTATCTTGTATGTAAAACCCCTTCTAAGGGGCAATGGCCTTTGTGAATAAAATCATCCGAATCTCTCTCTCTCTCTCTCTCTCTCTCTCTCTCTCTCTCTCTCTCCTTCTCTCTCTCTCTCTCTCTCTCTCTCTCTCTCTCTCTCTCTCTCTCTCTCTCTCTCTCTCTCTCTTTCTTTCTTTCTTTCTCTTTCTCTCCCTCACCCTTTCTCTCTCTTTTTCTCTGTCAATCCTTCTGTCTATCTGTCTGTCTGTCTGTCAATCTATCTGTCTGTCTGTCTGTCTGTCTGTCTGTCTGCCTGTCTGTCTCAGTCCTTCTAATTCTTTGTCTCTTTGTAAAGTTCCTTCTTCGCCCAGCTCTTCCTGGTACAGCATAGCATCGTGCCTTGTAAAAGCAACGCCATTTTTTTTACGTTAATAACTGAATAGCGAAGGTAAAGCTGCAGCGAAGGAGAGGAGATAGGCGCTACCCTCAATATACCGTCCCCCTAGAGAAGCTGAGTTCTCTCTGATGCCTTGCTCCCCTAAGACAACATAGGTTATGGGACACCTTTACCTTTACCTTTTAATCATGATACATTAAGGCCAGGGAATATTACAGTGTCTAACATTAATAAACGAAAGAAAATGATGATGCCTATTATTCATTATTGAATACACTACGAAACCAAGATAGCAAGAACCTCATGTAGACAGTCTTTCAAGGCAAGAAAGTATATATAAAAAAGAACCCAACTTCAAACAAACAAACAGAAAACCCCCAAAAGGGGCAAGCCACCAGCTTCTCTCATTGGCAATATCACATCACCGAATTATGTAGATTAAGAATCCATGAAGTCAGCAGAGCCAGCGAAGACCGGAGTAAATGGAATTGGAGGCTTATGTCAGTGTCATTAGGTATGGGCGGAAACATCGAACCCGATGACGCCAACAGCTAAGACTTTGTGATTACGATTGTAGTTTAACTTTCTAAACACCTGCATTTTGCCCTTGCTGTGTTAGCCTGACCTTTTCGGGCACTTTCTGTCTCACTCTTGACAAGTTAAGTGAATAGTAATGATGTCACTTCCATTATATATCTGTAAGCCTCATAGAAGGAAACAAAAAACAAAATTATGTCAACTAGACAAAAACGCCACAAATTTGGATGAGACTATAAATCAAGGTCCCATTTGCAAACGAACGCAGAACATCTTGCGCACACGTTTAAACCCATTCCACTTTTCGGAAAAGTAGGCCATTGCGTGCCGGTGGGAACAGATGACAAAATTTACAAAACTGCATACACACGGGGACTGCATGTAAGAAAGCACATGAATACTTGTTCCATTATCCTCGAAATAGTAGAATAAAAAAGCAACAACAAATAAATAAATATATAGATATAAAATACATCAGAAGGAAGTGATGGTAGGAAAATAATATACAAGAAAAACCTGGTTTGACTATAATGATACAAACAATATTCTACAGATACAAATACGTTGTGTAGCAACGCCTAAAGCAGTTTACAATACTCTGTTTATCAGGAACGGCAATATGAAGTTGAAGCAGGGAGTAGATATTTTTTCTACATATGTTTCAAACTGAGTTTGGAAAGGAGAGATATATTTCATCAACCTTATGTACTTTAATATCCTCTGAAGTCGGAGTATGGCTACCTATATGGCGAGGTACTTGAAAACAGTCACACATGCAAACTTCTCATTCAGTGTGCAGTTTCAATCTCACAGTGATTCCCAGGTGGGATGAGTGAGTCAGAGTGCACATTCTGGTGACCACCAGAGTGTTAAGCTGGGGAAGGCACAACACAAACAACAACAACAACAACAACAAATACTTAAATGATAAATTACCAATTGAAGTGGATCGTCGTTTTGCCACTCCGAGGGAAGAAAGATCACTGAGATCAATGTGGTATGCTTGAAACTGGTAATAAATTCCATTTCATTATGGACTTCTTAATTTGTGCCAATTTGTGTGAAAGAAATATTTGTCAAAACCCTTTCTTACCCCCCGGGTCGATTTATGAACTTTTGTTGACAAACTGTCCCCCGTGAACTGGAAAGAAACAGTTTTATTTCTGTAACTGCACTCCACTGTTGAAGCTTGTGTAACTGCTTGATTATCACCATACAGTGGGGTCTTGTTTGTTACCGATTTGCTTCTTCCTGTCATTACACAATGTTCACCCTTGCCTCTGTACCCCAAAAATGGACTAAAGAAATGTTCAGTTCAGTTCAGTTCAGTTCAGTTCAGTTCAGTTCAGTGTGTGTGTGTGTGTGTGTGTGTGTGTGTGTGGTGTGTGTGTGTGTGTGTGTGTGTGTGTGTGTGTGTGTGTGTGTGTTGTGTGTGTGTATGTGTATGTATGTGTGTGTGTGCGTGTGTGTGTGTGTGCGCGTGTGTGTGTGCGTGTGTGTGTGCGTGTGTATGTATGTATGTATGTATGTATGTATGTATGTATGTATGTATGTATGTATGTATGTATGTATGTATGTATGTATGCGTGCATGCATGCATGCATGCATGCATGCATGCATGTATGTATAGATTTCTAGTAGGCATCCGTCAAACTCGGAAGACTAAGAAGATAGCTCTAGGCTCTAGAGCGCAAAGCCTGGGTCAATAGATGTGGAGGGCAAGCTGTTACCTATGCTGCAGGATCCCCCCCCTCTCCACGCCACTGGAATGGTCCATTGGAAAGGCAATCGTCGATACAAATGGTTCTAGTGCCGTCGCACTAGCCACCAGAACGTTGCCGTACACAGCCTCGAACCGCCCTGGGGACTCCAACTCTCTAGTTTTTCCTCAGGGATTGTGTCTTAACACGACACCATGTGCATGCTGGTGTTTTTTTTTTCATTTTGTTGTCATCCGCTCCTACCGGCACACCAAGTGCCTGCTCTTTCGAAAGGTGGAACGGGTTTTTAACGTATGTGCAAGATCTGCGTGCGTTCGCACAGAGAATGTCGATTTATAGTCTCATCTGAGACATCAGTTACAACAATAACACAGAGTGTTCAAGTTACAGTGAAAGAGTTTTCCATCAGTGACACAAAGTTTTCATGTAACACTGATGTATTTTTTCATCAGTGACACACAGTTTTCAGGTTACAGTGATGTAGTTTTCCATCAGTGAGTGACATAAAGTTTTCATGTTACAGTGATGTAGTTTTCCATCAGTGACATAAAGTTTTCATGTTACAGCGATGTAGTTTTCCATCAGTGGCACAGGGTGTTTATGTTACAGTGATGTAGTTTTCCATCAGTGGCACAGGGTGTTTATGTTACAGTGATGTAGTTTTCCATCAGTGGCACAGGGTGTTTATGTTACTGTGATGTAGTTTTCCATCAGTGGCACAGGGTGTTTATGTTACTGTGAACAAGATTTTCATCAGTGACGTAATGTTTAACATAAATTCCATGTATTATGATGATGATGAGGATGAGGATGAGGATGATGACTAATACTGTTACATGGAGAGAAGTTTTTTTTATGAGTGGCCATTTTTTATATGAACATTGAAAGATTTTTTCCTTAATAACTGACACAATTTTGATGTGACACTAAGAAAGTTTTTTCCATGAGTGGCACACAGGTTTCGTTGTGACACTGAAAAAGCATTTTTCCATGAGTGGCACACAGGTTTTGATGTGACACTGAAAATGACACAGAATTGTCTTAGGACGAGAAGAGTTTTCCACGGGCCTTATGGAAATAGGTCTTTCTCTTGCGCGTCACATATTTGTTTTGCTGTTGTTGTTGTTTATGTTGTTGTTGTTTGTTTTGTTGTTGATGTTATTGAGTGTTCCAAAACTGTGCACTCTGGTGATCACCCAGAATGTGTACTTTGTCTCACTCATCACATTGGAGAATTACTGTAATACCGCAGATACTCACAGGAGGAGAAGCTTATTATTTCTTTCTTTCTTTATTCATTCATTACCACTTTATGTTACAACAGATTTCTCTGTGTGAAATTAGGCTGCTCACCTCGCGGAGAGCGCGTCGCCACAAGTGCAGTGCCACCCTTTATTATTTTCTTTTTCCTGTATGCAATTGTATTTGTTTCCCTGTCAGAGTGGCTTTTTTTCTACATAATTTTTGTCAGGGACAACCCTCTTTTTGCCGTGGATTCTTTTACGTGCGCTAAATAATAATGGGTAACACACAGGACCTCGGTTTAATCGTCTCATCCGAAAGACGATGGATGGGGGGAAAATTTCGGGCCCAAACGGGTTGGAACCACCGCACACTCCGACCCGGACTTTTCGTTTTCTAGACAGGCGCGTTACCTCTAGACCACCGATCTACCTTGTGTCCATCTTGGGTGTATGGCTGTTTTTCAAGTACCTGGCTATAGAAGTAGTCATACTCTGACTTCAGGGAATCTTGTCACTCATTTTAAAGACTTTTCACGTTTCGGAGTAAGGTTTTTTTCCACTCATGTGCCGTACTGTTATTGTGATTTGTGACAGATGTAAAAAAAAGAAGTGATGCATGACAACAGAGTTTCCTGTGACATTTATTTCATATATTCATTCTTTTACATCGAGGATAATGGAATAAGCAATCATGTGCTATTTACATCCAGTCCTCGTGTGTAAGCAGTTATGTAAATTTCGCCATCTGTTCCTACCAGCACACAATGGCCTACTCTCCGAAAAGCGGAACAGGATTTTACGTGTGCACAAGATGTTGTGCGTGCATTCGCACACGGGATCTCGGTTTATAGTCTTATCCGAAGGATATTTTGGGAGAGTGGTCTGTACTGATGTGAACTCCAGGGGAAAAACCCCCTTGAACGGGATTCGAACCCGAGTCGTCAGATTGCGAGTGCAATGTTCTAGCCACTAGGCTATCCCGTCCCCCTATACACTTCAGAAATATTCTTGTATTCCAGAGAAGGAAGAAAAGTCAACATGACACTGGTAAACAGGTTTGGAGATTGGTATGCGCTCCATGGATTAAAAGTACATTTTGTATTGCATTGCACAGACTAAAAATGCTCATGCACGTGTACACATAACTGACAAGTTCAGTTCTTTAATTTGTCGATATAATCTTTTATTGATTTCATGTTGGTGGCTGCTGGCATTTATACCCGTGATTATGTCAACTATAATGCATGGAAACATGGGCATTTATATATGTTTTCTTTCATATGATTGTTTCTTTTTTGTTTTGTTGTTATTTTGTGTTGGTGGGCATGCAAGGGCTCTGCCATGTTCACCATGCTCATGACACGACGCTGTATATAATATATATATATATATATATATATATATATATATATATATATATATATATATATATATGTATATATATATATATATATTATATATATATATGTATATATATATATATATATGTGTGTGTGTGTGTGTGTGTGTGTAGATAGATAGATAGATTGAGAGAGAGAGAGAGAGAGAGAGAGAGAGAGAGAGAGAGAGAGAGAGAGAGAGAGAGAGAGAGAGAGAGAGAGACAGACAGACAGACAGACAGACAGACAGACAGACAGACAGACAGACAGACAGACAGACAGACAGACAGACAGACAGACAGACAGACAGACAGACAGACAGACAGACAGAGAGAGATTGTGCAAACCTGCGTGAATGCACACACTTTTGTTTGCAGAATGTGTCAGCAATGCGCCACAAACACGTAGAACACACACAGACACACAGACACACACACACACAGACACACACACACACACACACACACACACACACGCCCGCGCGCGCGCGCGCGCGCGCGCGCACACACACAAAAACCACACCAGAAATTGTGCGCAGACACCAAAAAAGGTTTTAATGTCAAGAAGATGACCACACCCACTGACCAGTGGTCTGTGAAAGACACCACCACCACCCTTCCTCACACAACCCTCCCTCCACCTCCCCACCCACCTCCCCTTCCTCCTTCTCCTCTCCTCACCTCTTTTCCTATCACAGAGTTTCTCTGCTTTTTTGTTATAGGCAGGTTTCTTTAACGCGTGAAAAAAAAAATCCAACATCCACCAAGTATGTTCACGTACATCGTTCTGTGAGAAGTGTGTGTCACAATTCAGCGTTTCTATTCCGTTGTCTCTGTTGCTGATGTTATTTTTCTCTCAGAGCGCTGACTATGGTCAACTGAGTGTCCACTACCAGTAAGGACGATGTAACTGTGATCGTGTTCTGACCTGCGTTTGAATGTGGGCGATTCCAGACATTATTTGTGCCAAACTTGATTTAGTCCGTCCTCTATTTCGGATTGTATGAGAGTTATACAGCCACTGAAAGCATTGTTTACTTTGAGGCATTTTTTGTTGAACGTTCTTAACAGAGCTAAAATATATGCATCTATAGCTTAAATCATTTTAATTTTAGTTTGAAAACCCCCCCTGACATATGATCAGATAAATGTATAATTTGAAGTATGTTAATCAAAATTGGAAAATAAAAAAACAACCAGAAAAGGTAAACAAGCAAACCAGTAAAATATAAGATTACTTTGAGGTTTTCACTGTAATCTTACTGGTAGACATATTCAAGAAAAGAATACCATACCATTCCAATACGAAGCTGTAGCAAAATTCATCAAAGGTAAAAGACAAAAAATTCGGATCTCAAGCAGCATAAGATATTGCGACTGAAAGAATTCTTATGAGAGGGTGATCTTATTACACCGTGAGTCTTTTTTTTATTATATGGACGACTTTTCTTTTCAATTTGTAAAGAAACAAAAGAAAAAAAAAGATATGAAATATACAGAGCACAACATAGGAATGATATGCGGATGCTACTAACCAGACATATCTAGAATGTAACAGAATATAAAACAGTTCATATTCAAAGGCAAAATTTCTCTTGTTATTTAAAAAAAAGTATATCAAATCAAAATTCAAATGTCTTCCAGGTTTGTGTCTTTGTTTGTCTATGATGTACATGCAACTGAGGCTCATAAACAGCGAAAAATCAGAGCATATGAATAATCAGATTTGGCTTTGACAGCAAACTGCTTTAGTCTAAAATAGAATTCCAACATTGCCATGTACCATCCTAGAATCGCTAGATTCAAACACAGAATAGAACAGCTCATTTGTTTGACTTGAAAAACACAACACCTAGCATCAGTCTGTGTATGCCGTGCTACAAAGTTTATTATCCACTACGTTTCACCTATTTCACATTTTCTAATGTTTCACAGTGTGTGTAAAAAGTCCTTCGTTATCTACCCCCCCCCCCTCCCTCCCGAACAAAACACCCAAATCACACCTATGCGTAACTGAGACAGTAAAAAAACAACAGAAACACAAATTCAATAAAACAAAAATCCCAACCAATTTTCTCCCCTTAAAGCAAACCAAAATAAATACCCACCCTCTTCCAGAGAAAACAGTAATAAAAAAAAGCAAAAAAAGAAAAAAAAAGAAGCACAGGAAAGAAAGATTAAGACTTGAAGAAAAAGACAGACAAATAAAGAAAGGTTACGACCAACAAAAAGAAAGAAAAGAACAACAACTTTAAAAACCAAAACCCAACAACTACCCCCCCAAAAAAAACAACAAAAAACAACAAAACAACCCCCTAACAAAACCAAAAACAACAAAAAAAATAAAACTAAACAACTAACTATTCCCTAAAGAAAACCGACAGGAATCCAAAATAAAAACCCCTTTCAAACGACACAGAAAGAAAAACTAGAAAACTGTAGCAAGGACGAATTCAGCTATTGCCAGGCCAATAGCAAAGAATCTGTAACTGTCCAGAACAATACAAACAAAAAAAAGATGACAACAACAACAACAAAAAAAAAAACACAAACCCTTCCCCCCCCCCCACCTCCACAAATCCAAGCAAACAAAGCAAACAAAGCACACAAGAGCAGCAAACAAAAATCCACCAAACAAAAAAACACAAAAAAAACCCAAAACAAAAAAAGCCCAAACAAAGAAATCCGAAACAGACACATCAACAGAAGAAGGAAAAAATAAAATAAGCTAGGTAACATTTAAAAATAAATAATTTATAACACTTGGAACGTTTCATATTTTCATGCGACAGTCTCAACCCAAGAAGAGAGAGAAAAAAGAGAGAGAGAGGAGGAGGGAGAGAGAGAGAAGAGGGTGAGGAAAGGGGGAGAAGGAAGAAGAGAGAGAGAAGGAGAAGGAAGAGAGAGAGAAGAGAGAGAGAGAGAGAGAGAGAGAGAGAGAGTGTGACAGAAAGAGGGAAGAGAGAAGAGAGAGGAGGAGGAGAGAGAAGAGAGACAGAACAGAGACAACCGAGACAAACAGAGAGACACGGACAAGAGAGTATTCAAATAGCAAAAGAGGGAGCTAATTATTCAACGGAGGCTGGACCACATTTTTTTGTATTTACACAATACAACAAAATTGGAAACTGCATTAAGTCTAGGCTTTTAAAAAAAGAAACCGCTTTGTACTGAACCTGAAAACAATAAGCCAGGCGTTGTGTAAGTAGCTTAGCCAGAAACCAACAACCCCCCCCCCCCCCCTCCCACCTCCACAACAAAAACAAAACCTCCTTCCACCTCCCTCCTCCCCCTCTTCTACCGAGACCAAGATGACGAATTAGCCAAAGCAGAAAAAAGAAACGCACAACTAAGTATAAGGACAATATTTAAAGGACAAAAAAAGTTATAAACATGTGTCCTCACGTTTTTTGGAAGAAAGGAATCTTTCCCACACCTGTTAACACTTTCTTGCCGGAACGGTTGCACGGGGAGAAAGAAAGAAGAAAGGAAAGAAAAAAGAAAACAGAGAAGAGAAAAGAGAAGAGAAGAGAGGGTAGAGAAGAGAGAGAGAGAGGAAGAGAGAAGAAGGAGAGGAAGAGAGAGAGAGAGAGAAAAGAAGACAGACCAGACGAAGACAACAGACAGGCAGACAACAGCGCAGCAGACGACAACAGACAGAGACAAGAGAGACAGAGAAAGACAAAAAGAGACAGAGAGAGACAAAGCACTGAAACTGAAAAGGGTTTAATGGTACTTTCGGCCCAGAGAGAGAGAGAGAGAGAGAGAAGAAGAGAGAGAGGAGAAGAGAGAGAGAGAGAGAGAGAGAAGGAGAGAGAGAGACAGAACAGAGACAGAGACAGAGACAGAGGACAGACCGACAGAAGACAACAGAAGACACAAGACAGACACACAGACAGACACACAGACGACACAGACACACAGACACACAGACAAAGACACACAGACAGACACGCAGACGACACACAGACGACACACAGACAAATTAATTTCAAAGTTATTTTTTTAGAATCAAAGGATAAAACAGCAAAAAAAAAACCAAGACAAAAGAAAAATAGAAATAAGAAAAAATGTCATTGCTTACCATTCAAGGATTGACTATTGCACAAGTTATGATAGTGGTATGCTCTCAGGTCAAAAAACAAAAGACAAGTGTACAGTTTTGGACATCATCAGCAATACAACCGTCAATAGTGTAAAGTTGACCTGTGGCAAAGGCGCACAATATGCGAGTAATACGTGAACACAAAGAAAAATCAACAAAGCCCAAAAAACTGTTAAAACAAAACAAAAACAAAAAAAAGAAACTTTCAATCAGTATATCATTAAACAAATCAATCAGTTAAAATTTTTTTTTGAGTCATAAGCCTGTGGTGAAAAATAGGAGTAGTATGATAATATATAAAATATATCTATAACTATATATATCTACTATAAATATATATAAATATAATATAAATATATAAATTTTAAAATATATGTGTGTGTGTGTGGTTGTGGTGTGGTTTGGGGCGTGTGGGAATGCATATATATACATCAGTAATTTACGAATAAAAAGATGAGTAAAAGATAAAGAAACAAAACTGCTAAACAAATAATAAAAAAACACCTCCCATAAAAATATAAAGAAGTAAAAAACAAACAAAAAAACAACCCCGGAAAAATAAAATCAAAATCGTCAATAGTTAAAACTACATACATTTCATTTTCTTTCAAAAAATATTCTGAGTTTTTTTTTTTTAGTTACATCTTGCTACACTTGTCATAGAGGGGCCAACGATTTATTCATTCCCTTTAAAAAAAATTATTTCAATTCGCCCTTTCGAAGTTACTGAAGCTGTTTTCTATTCGTTGTTTATGACCAGCTTTACTCTG
>JASPKP010002161.1:5000-12500 GCA_030674155.1 Stramonita haemastoma
AGAGAGAGAGAGAGAGAGAGAGAGAGGGGAGAGAGAGAGAGAGAGAGAGAGAGAGAGAGAGAGAGAACTCGAAAAACTCGAACTCGAACTCGAAAAGTTTATTCACAAAAAGGCCATTGGCCCATACATGAAGGGGGTTGCCAAACTGCTTAGTGTTTTGGTAGAATAAAAGACAACAGCAATGAAAACAGCAGAATTGTATAGCAACAAAAACAGTAACAAAAATATGACTTACGATAATAAAGTATCTCTTATTCTATAGGCTTTACACAAATATAGAGTGAGGCTGCGCACAACCTCAGGCTGACTTGATGCCATGAGTAAACAGAGTCTAAATGAATTAGGCTGCTTTCTGTATTTCACAGGGATGTAACTCTGCCTAACATCCTCTAACACTGGACAGCACAACACAAAATGCACCTCATTTTCAGGTGCTTGCTTACATAACGGGCATAGTAACCTGAGGTCATCAACATCATATCCTCTGTATCTGAATTTATGAACATTTATATCTGATACACCAAGTCTAAACTTTGACATAATTCTTTTCAAATGTATGTCCATATCAAGCTTTAAATAAGGTTTGATATCATGTGTACTTATAAATTGTCTATACATTTGATACCTTTCACTGGTTTGTATATGATCATTCCATTGCTGCCATCGGCAGTCAATCAGTCTTTGTCTGAAAGTGTTTATAAATTCTCTACAATTTCCAACACCTTGACTGAGCCAAACAAATCCAAAACCGAGTTCACATAAACAGGTGCGTATTTGTGTAGCCCAGTTGTTTTTCCCTTTCACATCTAGATCATAAAGCATCTTGTAAGATTTAAAAGGTAACCTGTTCTCATCCATATGTAGAATCTTAATCCAGTATCTAATACATCTTACAGCAGCATTAACAGAGAGAGGATATCTATTAGTTTCACTATACACAAGATCATTGGGCGTTCGTCTATCTAAGCCTAAGAACTGCTTTAAAGCAAAGAGGTGCACTGATTCACAATGCGTTACAGCTGCATCCAAACCCCAAATTTCTGCACCATATAGCACAGTGGGTTGTATTTGGGCATCAAATATTTTAATGAACAAGTCAAAGGAGTTATTATTCAATATTCGCAATTTTCTCAAAACCAATAACAAGCTTCGTTTACCTCGACTTGCCAGATCTTTACATGCAGTTGTGAAACTAAGTTTTGTAGAAAAACAGATTCCTAAGTATTTATATACATTAATCACAGGCAAGACTTTTCCATTGTACAACCATTTTTCATGAACAGCTAAATGACCACCTTTTCTGAATACAACGATATTGCTCTTATTCAGATTAACCTTAAGATCAAGAGCTGATGCAGCACTGCTCAAGCTATTTAACTGCTTTTGTAAGCCAACAACTGTTTCAGATAGCAGGATAACATCATCAGCAAGAAGAAGAATAAACAATTCTGTGACATCTTGGGAGAAAGTGGCACCATGCTTACCATTATTGATGACTTCTCTGGCTAACTCATTAATGAAAACAGAAAACAATAAAGGGCTACATACATCGCCCTGTTTAACACCAGTGGTACAGTATATTATGTCAGTCAGTTTAGTACCACATCTTATTCTGCTTTTGACATTCTGATACATGGCTCTCAGACAAGTAATAATTTACCCCTCACACCATTTTTCTGTAGAATAGGCCACAACAAGTTTCTATTAACAGAATCAAATGCCTTTTCAAAGTCAATAAATGCCACATAGAGTTTACGGTTATGAGTAAACTGTTTCTGAACAAACGCAAGCAGAGTAAACATATGATCTATAGTAGAGTATCCTCTCTTAAAACCAGCTTGGTGTTCACCTGTAATATCATTTTTCATAACCCATTCTTGTAATCTATTATTAATGATAGTACTATACAACTTACTACTTATGTCACTAAGAGAGATTCCCCTGTAGTTATTAGGGTTATCAACATCACCCTTTTTGTGTAATGTTAGGATTATAGATTCAGTCCAATTATCTGGGAAAAGGCCATCATCAAAGATTTTGTTAAACAATTTTAGAAGGAAAAGCACAACATTTTCACCTCCATTTTTCAGCAATTCTCCAATGATTTGATCAGGACCTGCTGCTTTATCATTCTTTAGTTTTCTAAGTGCCCAATATATTTCACCTTTAGATATTGGACGATCAAAATCTTCCTCACTTTCATCAAAGTCAACATTAGCATTCATGGAGTTGTCTGAAGAATCTTTCTCCAGCAGGTTTTTGAAATGTTGAAACCAACTGTCAACTGATATACTATTCTTAGGCTGACTATTTCTAAATGATGCCTTCTTAACACTCTTCCAGAACTGGACTTGAGAGGAAATTGAAGACACCATGTCTGCAAGTAATGACATATTATACTGTTTCCTTTTCCTTTCTAGCATGTATTTATATTCCCTTCTTAAGATGCAGTACCTGTTTTTGTCTTCGTTCTTTAACGTTTTTCGGTAAGTCTTCAACAGTTTTCTTACTCTATATTTCATACTTTTACATTCATTATCAAACCATGTAGCATTAGGTAAACCTTTATTAAAATGTACCTGTTTCTGTATACATTTAGCACTGGACTTTATGCAATCATTAAACAAATCTAAAGCTTCATTAATGTTCTCATCAATCATCTGTAAGGCACTTGAAAAATTTACACACATGTCCTCCTCACAAAGATTATCTTTATAAGCTGAGAGTTTGTTTTCATCCCACACAAACTTTTCCACAACGGATGGCTCTTCAGCTGTTATATATGTTTTACACAATGGATTAATATGTAATTCCACAGGAAGGTGATCTGAATCAGAACGTTCAGCAACAAACAAACAACATGAGTCAAAAATCTGAGAGAACAAATCATCTGACACTAAAAAATAATCATTAACACTGCATCCTCCATCAGAAATATAGGTAAAGCGTCCTTGCTGATCGCCATTACACATGCCATTCAGAATTTGCAAACTAAGTGCAGTACACATATTCAATAATAACTTACCATAATTATTGATAACAGAATCTTCAGAATACCGATTACCACTGAGAGACATGCTTTTACTTTGAAGATCTGGAATACAGTCATTTACTACATGATGACAAGAAAAATTTGATGTCCTGCTGTTTAAGTCTCCACACAATATTGTATCTACTTCATCCAAAGTAACAGCACAATTGACTAAATATTCTTCCAACATAGCAATCCCGTTATCATAGTCAAACATGTTATAAAAAGGAGAACCTTCAGGTGGGATATACACACATACAAGCAAAACATTTCTTGAAGTACCCAACAAAGATTTGTCACAGAGAAAGGAACAAATATTAGGGTATGGAACATCTAAACATTTTACAAGAGCAGCTAACTCATGTTTTATGAAACAAACTACTCCCCCTGATCGCCTCCCTTGATGGCTAACTTTAATTGCCGACTTACAGAAGGCCTTATAACCACTAAACACATCTGGCTGAATATCTTCTAGGAACGTTTCTGTCAGACAAATAAAATCGAAGCTACGCACATACGATACAAAATCTCCATCGGAGAGTTTTGAAAACAACCCATTAATGTTCCAGGACAAAAAAGAAAAAGTTTTATTTGTTTGATTTGTAATGTCACAATCCAGTTGATCTACTACATCATCTACACACTCAATTTCAATAATTTCATTAATATTACAAGACACGGAATTAATACTTTCAACAGTACCAAGATCATCATTTAAAGAAGACTCTTTATTTAAACAAGGACTACAACATGACTCATAGATATGTTGGGTTGGGTCTACGCCTAGGCCAAGTGTACAGTGGTCTTTGTCTTCGTCTCCTCGCGTGGCTTCTCCACGCACTGTGTCAATCTCACTTGAAACAGCACAAAGCCGTCTTACGTGATTATCAGTCTGGCGCTTCATGACCGGTGTACTTCTACTTTTGCTTCCCCCCTGTGAATTGCCTCCACCGTACGATGTGTGTATGGGCCGGCCAACAAGCTATTTCTTTCTTTCTAGATCATCTTTCACCATCAATGATCAAATGATCAAAGATCAAAGATCATTCTCACATTTTTTCCTTCTGCTCGGGCACTCTTTAAATACGGGGTGAGTTTGCGTCTAACTTCTCTAACAGCTTGGGAAAAATCTTCGTCTACGAAAATCTTTGAACCCTTCAGCTGCGTCTTTGCCTTCAGTATGCTAAGCTTATCTTGATAAAAACAACACCTAGCAATAATGGGAGAGTTGGGTTTCGAATTTATCCTGTGCACTCTATCGAATTTCACATCTGCTACATCCATTTTTTCTGAGAGAAGCCTTTTTACAACCCTCTCACAGTCAGTTCCAGTCTCATCAGCTCTCCTATCTAAACCATGAAAAATGACGTTGTTTCGTCTGGACCTTCCTTCTAGATCTTCAGATTTCTTTTCCAGCTTTTCAACCCTATCTAACAATTCTGTATTTGACTGTTTTAAGTCTAAATTTTCAGTTCTAAGATTGTCCATGTCTTGTTTCAGGCTACACATTTCCTCTTTCAACACACCCACACTGTCTGTCAACAATTTTATCTCATTCTTCAAACTGTCCGTTGTAGTTTTCAGCAGGTTTTCCACTTTCTCGATTTTGGCTGTCATGGTGTTGAAGGACAGTTCCTTAGGAGACCCAGCAGAAGAGGAATCCTGGCCACGGTGTATGGTCGTAGGCGTGTTGGTAAAGGTGGTCACATCAGCCCTAGTTCTGGTTTTCCTGGATGCTGTACCTGTGATGGTGCTACGACCACCAGCACCACCAACCAAACTGGTCTGCCTCAGCTTGCGGCCAGTAGATCCAGGAGCTGGAGGGGTGGGTCCAGGGTTGGTCTCCACATCACCACACCGCAATAAAAGCCCCCCCCCAAAAATAGAAGGGTGAGGGTCAGTCCTAACAGGACACCGTCACGCCGGTTTCTCAAAGTCAGAATGGAGTTTCTCATGGCTGATTTAAATTCTGCCCGTTTGGACATGAAGGTGGCAAATACTGCGGCAAATGTCCCACACACGGCTCTGTATAACTGCACGGATATGCCCATCCTCCTGATCTATCTATATACAATCAATGAAAATTTACAGACACTTAAAAACTAGTTATTAAATCACAAAAACACTAGAGCGATTTCAGTGCGTCTTGTCCTTCACATCACGTAATTGGCCCCCCCCCCCCCCCCCCCCCCAGAGAGAGAGAGAGAGAGAGAGAGAGAGAGAGAGAGAGAGAGAGAGAGAGAGAGAGAGAGAGAGAGAGAGAGAGAGAGAGAGAGAGAGAGAGAGAGAAACACTGAAACACTGAAACACTGAACACTGAAATCATTTATTGTACTTCGGCCTTTGGCCACAATACAATTTACAGGGAAGAAAAAAGTGAAGAAAATGAAATATAACTACACGTAACCCTTGATAAGAATTTGCCATAATTATACCTTGGCATTTACCCAGAACTATGCACCTGAAAATGCATATTCCAAAATCATACAAAAAGTGCTAATTTAGACCAACAATTCAAACAAATCTCAGTTCAAAGTTACAGAACAAAACGCAACTCAAAATCCTACTGGGACCAAACTTGGTAATAGAGTTATACATGACAATGACAACACAAGCAGTCAACACCAAGTGCAGTGTACATCTAAGAGCTGAAATCCTTCATATTCTATCGTATTTTTTTATAACAGTTACCATATGCCACAACTGTGCCTTCTAAGTATAATTATGTCTGGCATTAAGCTAAGACAGAGAGACAGAGAGACAGAGACAGAGAGACAGAGAGACAGAGACAGAGACAGAGAGAGAGAGAGAGAGAGAGAGAGAGAGAGAGAGAGAGAGAGAGAGAGAGAGAGAGAGAGAGAGAGAGAGAGAGAGAGAGAGAGAGAGAGAGAGAGAAAGAGAGAGAGAGAGGCAAGGCAAGGCAAGGCAAGGCAAAATTCTTTTATTCGAGGATAATAGATAAGCACTCATGTGCTTTTTTACATCCAGTCCCCGCCCTTTTCAGGGAAAACATCAAGATAAAAAGATACTAAACAGTAAAACTATATGCAGTACCAAACAACATAAAGGAATAAGGACATTATACATAATAAGATAATAAAAATGCACACTTTCAGAAGACGAAAATCAGAAGCCACAATAAAATGATTTTGATTATAAAAGAGAGAGAGAGAGAGAGAGAGAGAGAGAGAGAGAGAGAGAGAGAGAGAGAGAGAGAGAGAGAGAGAGAGAGAGGAGAGAGAGAGAGAGAGAGAGAGAGAGAGAGAGAGAGAGAGAGAGAGAGAGAGAGAGAGAGAGAGAGAGAGAGAGAGAGAGAGAGAGAGAGAGAGAGAGAGAGAGAGAGGAGAGAGAGAGAGAGAGAGAGAGAGAGAGAGAGAGAGAGAGAGAGAGAGAGAGAGAGAGAGAGAGAGAGAGAGAGAGAGAGAGAGAGAGAGAGAGAGAGAGAGAGAGAGAGAGAGAGAGAGAGAGAAGAGAGAGAGAGAGAGAGAGAGGAGAGAGAGAGAGAGAGAGAGAGAGAAGCTGAAAAAGTCCTTAGATACTTCTATAGAATACGAAATTATTCATAGAACTAGATAAACAAAATATTCTTTTTTTTCATTGTTCGCGAAACGAGATATAACGTATTTATCTAATCATTCTTTTATTTTCAAGGGAAATGAATAACCGGGCGTGTACCCTAACCACTAGGCTATCTATCCCACCTCCTATATCTACCCCCCTAACCACTAGGCTATCTATCCCACCTCCTATGTCTACCCCCTAACCACTAGGCTATCTATCCCACCTCCTATATCTACCCCCTAACCACCAGGCTATCTATCCCACCTATATCTACTACCCTAACCACCAGGCTATCTATCCCACCTATATCTACCCCCCTAACCACTAGGCTATCTATCCCACCTCCTATGTCTACCCCCTAACCACTAGGCTATCTATCCCACCTCCTATGTCTACCCCCTAACCACTAGGCTATCTATCCCACCTCCTATGTCTACCCCCTAACCACTAGGCTATCTATCCCACCTCCTATATCTACCCCCTAACCACTAGGCTATCTATCCCACCTCCTATGTCTACCCCCTAACCACTAGGCTATCTATCCCACCTCCTATATCTACCCCCTAACCACTAGGCTATCTATCCCACCTCCTATGTTGTCTAACCCCCTAACCACTAGGCTATCTATCCCACCTCCTATATCTACCCCCCTAGCCACTAGGCTATCTATCCCACCTCCTATATCTCCCCCCTAACCACTAGGCTATCTATCCCACCTCCTATGTCTACCCCCCTAACCACTAGGCTATCTATCCCACCTCCTATATCTACCCCCCTCACCACTAGGCTATCTATCCCACCTCCTATATCTACTACCCTAACCACTAGGCTATCTATCCCACCTCCTATATCTACCCCCTAACCACTAGGCTATCTATCCCTTCTCCTATATCTACCCCCCTAACCAC
>JASPKP010002161.1:20000-24419 GCA_030674155.1 Stramonita haemastoma
GAGGCAAGGGAGCAGATCCTGTCCAAGGAAGTGGAAGAAATAGACAGTCCTTCTCCATTCTGCTACTGGTGTCACAAAAAGGGTCACAAAGGGGGACAAATGCTGGACTAAGCAACGCTACTTCAAAAGTGCAAGAGACAAAGGACAATGTAGGCAGGCATTTGTCAACATCTTGACAGTCGTGAAAAGTGGCAGGCCAGTTTGAGGGGCCGCGTACTACAGTACAGGACATGGTGCCACAGAAATGCCGCCGGAGACCTCAAAAGTGCAAGAGTACAAAGGACAATGTAGGCAGGCAGTTGTCAACATCTTGACAGTCGTGAAAAGTGGCAGGCCAGCTGAGGGGCCGCGTACTACAGTACAGGCCCATGGTGCCACAGAAATGCCGCCGGAGACCACGAAGACGAAAACCAGCACCGCTGGGGGAAGCAGAGCAACATCGCCAGGAAAGGCGAACCCTGCAGACGCCCTCTCCAGACTTCCCTCCAACCATGGTGCTCCACGACCGAAAGGTGGTCCTGAACCTGCTCCCCAGAAAGCCTACCAGCGGGCTGAAGGTGACTGCCGCTAAACGGGAGAGGTTCATCGACAAGAGAGCCTCGGATCATGCCCTTCACGTTGGTGAACACGTCTACCATCGCAACAGTGTGGCGGGCAGAAACAAGACACAGGACTTCTGGAAGCAAGACCTGCACCTAGTGACGTCGCGTCGTTTTACAGCCAGTGGCCGGTGGTGCCGAACGGAACTGTAGATCGAAAGGATCTCCTGCTAACCCAGACAGTGGACGAACAAATGAATACTGTGTGTGCACCAGGAAGTCCGACAGTGACGATGGACTTGTGAACACCGAGTGTGCAACCAGAGAGTCGGAGTTGGACGGTGATGATGAACTTGGGGACACTGTGTGTGCTGCTGCCCCTGTTCCAGCCCCAAGACGTTTACGATTGACCCTGCATGGAGGAGCCAAAGACAGTTCTACTTTGGTATGTAAATAGCTGTTTATAATTGGCGGAAGTTTAACAGAAGAAATCTATCCTGAAAGAAAAGAGACATTTAATTTTTCATAAGCATTTGTAATGTTCAAGTTTTAGCGATGTTTAAAAACCCCAAGGCTGGGTTTTTTTATGGGTGGAAATATTGAATGTGGCATATTTAAATAAACAAGTTCCTACTGCCTGTCGTTCAGTCAGAAGTGGAAAAACCAAAATGTTATGACTGAACAGGCTTTGTAATGGATCTATTGTTAGTGGAAAGAGCTTTGACTCTGGGGTGTTTTGCTTAAATAGCAATTCCTCTGTCAGTGATGGCTTTTACTTGTGCTGACTCCAGAAGAAATTTGTCCAAACAAATTTTCTGTAGTCGCCTGTAGTATTGTTGTCAATGCAAAAATCTTTATCTATTGAAGAATCCTGTTTATAAAACAGATCTTCACTGGATTGTGGCATTGCAAGCACTGGAGATGAGAGCATTGTGTTTTTACGACTCTACTTGTTAAAATAACATGGATCGTAAATGCCTAAGCTGTGTATGGTGTTGGATATTTTGTTTTCGAAGTGTTTAATACCACTGTTTGTTTTATGATTATACTGTTGAAATAACATTTATACATAGAAGCATAAAAAATGTGGTTCATTTTATTTTTGTAAGTGAAGAGTTGGATTTAATAATGTCAGTTTTGCTTATTCGGCAGAGGAACTGTTTCTAGTAGATTGTTGAATTTCAAAGGTTTGTCTAGATAGCATTGATAGTTTGTCAGCGCCGACGCTGACAGAGTTTGGAGGGGGTGAGATGTAGCCAGGTGCAGTAGATCTAGTAACCGGTAGATCTAGCGTGTATGAGACAGTGCGACGGGATAAACTCCCATGTGTGTGGTGTGTGTGTGTGTGTGGTGTGTGTGTGTGTGTGTGTGTTGTGTGTGTGCGCGCGCGTGTGTGGTGTGTGTGTGTGTTGTGTGTGTGTGTGTTGTGTGTGTGTGTGTGTGTAAGAGATTTTGTAAATAACATTGTTTGTATACTGGATGTAGTGTGCTAGACTTAGCGCGACAGGAGACTTGATTAGATAATAATTCCATGCAATCTTACGCTGTGTAGTACTAACTGTTTCTGACTCACCTGTAAATTGTGTGACACAATTTGTATCTTTAAATAAGTATCCTTAAGTTGGAGGTTTTGTCTTCATACGGTCTTCATACGGTCTTCAACCCTTGGTCTTCAATAACATTGGTCTTCAAACTGTCTTCACCTGTACCTGAATGCTGAGAAACAAATAAAGAAATGACCAGCCAGCTACCGTCTTCCCCTGAGTCTTCTGTTGCCCAATTGTTGAGATTCGTTGCTTGAGAATTGTCGTTCCACTCTTTCCCTAACCTGTCCTTTTCCTTACCTCTCGGTACCATCACAACACTTATTCATTTATTTATTTATTTATTTATGTTATTTCTTTATCTGTTAATTATTTATTTATCTATTCTTTTATATCGAGAATAATGGAATAAGCATGCAATGTACTTTTTCACATGAGGGGGACAGGAGCGTTTATTTATTTATTCTATTTATTCTTTTTATATCGAGGATAATGGAAGAAGTAATGCATGGTCCTTTTTTTACATCCAGTCCCCGTGTGTATGCAAGTCTAGTCACTGTTGTTCATCTGTTCTCACCGGCACACAATGGCCTTCTCCTCTCTCTCTCTCTCTCTCTCTCTTCTCTTTCTCTCTCTCTACTCTCTCTCTCCTCTCTCTCTCTCTCTCTCTCTCCTCTCTCTCTCTCTCTCTCTCTGAAATAGACATTACTTCCAAACTTATTTCCGATTTCCAGATTGACTTGTCTCTACATTTCCACAGGACCACGAGAGAAAGAACTACAAAAGAAAATGGCGGGTTAATTTGTTGCTTCTTTCTTTTTTGCTTACATCAATTTAGCCTTTAAACATATTAGAGAGAGACACCCTTTGAACATGACAATGTGTTCCAAGTTAATAAATAAAAAAGATATATAAATAAATTAGTCATTTCTCCCTTTATTTATTTATTTATTATTCTTTTTTATCGAGGATAATTGAAATAAGCAGTCATGCGGGGGTTTTTTTTTACGTCCCAGTCCCCGTGTGTATGCAGTTTTTAAAAAATATTTTCATCTGTTCCCACCAACACACAATGGCCCTCTCTTACGAAAAGCAAGAACAGGGTTTAACGTGTGCGCAATGTTCTTGCGTGCGTTCGCACACGAGGCCTCAGTTTATAGTCTCATCCGAAGGACTTTTAGGGGGAGTGTGGAGTCAGCACTGATGTTAATCCAGGAGAAAAATCCTCTCGAACTGGAATCGAACCCGGGTCGTCAAATTGCGAGCGTAATGTTCTGACCACTAAGGCTATCCCGCTCCCCCTTTAGCTGTAGAGAGCAAGAGAGATCAAACGGAAAGACTACTTCTACATGTATACAGTTCGATTCCCTATTCCCCCTTCGTGGGGATACCCAGGGTACATCCCTTCATTTAAAAAAAAAAAAAAGGCAAAGGTGTCCAATAACTTATGTGGTCGTAGGGGAGCGAGGCGTCAGGGACCTCAGCTTCCTCTAGGGGGCCAGCATATTGAGGGGCGGCGCCATCTCCTCTCCCTCGCTGCTTTACCTTCCCCGACCCTAAAGACGGCAGGTATTCATTTACAGCTGGTGTGAACTGGGAAGGACTGTACTGAAGCCAAGGCGCGCAAACGGTCACCCACCAACTGGTAACCACGCTCGACGCTGCTTAAACTTGATTGGAGGAAAGCGAGTGCTCTGACCACTGAGCTACCCCGTCCCCCATCCCTTCATTTACAAATTTTCATTTTTTTGTGTTCATCATTGAACCAACGGGTGTTTCAATTAACAAAAGGGTTTTTTTTATGCAAAAGGGGGGCTTTTTTTGGGGTTTTTTTTTTTTTTTTTTTTTTTTGGGGGTTTGTTTTATTTTGTTTTTTTTTTGGGTTGTTGTTATTGTGTTGTTGTTTTTGGGGGTTGTTGTTTTGTTTGGGTTTTTGGGGTTTTTTTTTTTGGGTTTTTGTTCTTGTTTCCCCTTTTCTTTCGGGTAGGTTTTTTGATGTTTGGGGTTTTTCGTAAAAATTTCCCCTTTTTTCTTTGTATTTTTTTTTCATTGTTTCTTTTTTTGCAGGACTGCAGAAGGCCCCAAAAAATATGAACTGGAAAGATTTTTCCAACCTCGCTCTGTTCGGCTCATATACGGAAAATTTAAGGTGGAAAAAAAAGAGTCCCAAAATTTTTGTTTTTTTTAACTTTGTGCAGATAAAATTGGTTGTCCCCAAAAATTTTAAATTTGACTGGTTTTTTTGATTTGATAGCTCTGTGTGTGTGTGGGGGGGGGTTGGGGGGGGGGGTTGGGGGGGGGGGGGGGGGGGGGGTTTGGGGGGGGGGGGGGGGGGG
>JASPKP010002162.1:5000-10000 GCA_030674155.1 Stramonita haemastoma
CCCCCCCCCCCCCCACACACACACACAAACACCAGTTTGCTTGTTCGTTGTTTTTTTTGAAACCCTAAACACTGTACTTGATTTTTTCCATTAATTTATGTGCCACTCCTCAGATGTTTATGTTTTTGGAAATGTATTCTTCTTTAGTCAATTTCACCTACAAGCTGTGAAAATGTATTCTTCCTCCGTTGATTTCTCCTTTAAGCTGTGGAAATGTATTTTTTATATTCTTCATCAGTCGATTTCTCCTTTAAGCCATGGAAATGTATTTTTCCTAAATCAGCTTCTCCTCCAAGTTGTGGAAATGTATTCTTCTTTAGTCAAATTCTCCTTTAAACTGTAGAAATGTACTTTTCCCAAAGTCGACTTTCCCTTCAGGCAGTGGAAATGTATTCTTTCTTAGTTCATTTCTCCTTTAATCTTTGGAAATTTCTCCTTTAATCTTTGGAAATTTCTCCTTTAAGCTGTGGAAATGTATTCTTCATTAGTCAATTTCTCCTCTAAGTTCTAGAAATGTATTCTTAAGTCTATTTCTCTTTTAAGCTATGGAAAAGAAATGTGTTCTTCCTAAAGTCGATTTCTCCTTTAAACCTGCACCAGAGGGGTTTTTCATTGCTAACACAGTGCACACAATAAACTGAATGGTCTTAGTTCGGCAGCAATGGAAGACTGATGGAGATATTGTGTGATGCTGAAAGTTACGTGAAAGCGGTAGAACCGGGTTTCTAAAGAATCTGCCACACTAGAGGGAATAGATTACGAGACAATGCCCTTAAAAAGAGAAATCTTGCTATATTGCATATACACAGGCCTAAATGTTCACATATGCCCACATGCATGCACATACGCATGCAAGCGTGCCGACGCACATGCACGTGCACATACGTAGATACACGTGTGTGCGCATGCACTCGCACATACACACATATGTTATGTATGCATGTATGTTATATATACATAATATATAATATATATATATATATATATATATATATATAAATATATATATATATATATATATATATATATATAACACATACATGCATACATACATACATACATACATACATACATACATACATACATACATACATACATACATACGTACATACGTACATACGTACGTATGTACATACATACATACATACATACATACATACATACATACATACATACATACATACATACATACATACATACATACATACATACATACATACATACATACATACATACATACATACATATACACACATCCATCCATCTATCCATACACACATACATACACACATACATACACACACAAATACAAGCATACAGACAGAGACAGACAGACTGACAGACAGACATGCACACATACACACACTAACACACACACTCATGCTACTTTTTTTAAAATTATTATTCAGGGAAGCCTTTAAAGTTAATTCACAAGACCACTCTTATAGAAACACCCAAGAAAAAAAATTGGGAGAGAAAACTTGTAGAAATCATTTTTTCCTCAGATAAGTTAAAAAAAAAAAAAAAAAATTGGCGCGTTAAACAGACTGAATGGTAAAGATTTCCTGTTTTTTTGGAGCAGTTAAACAGCAAACCCGTTCACCTTCTGTCTACAGTTTTACGACTACGGAACTTGAAAAGACTTCTATACAAAAAAGCACCGAAGAGTGCAAACAGTCTTGTTTAAACACTATAAATATAGCAACAAAAAAAAGAGTGAAAGTGATCCTTCACAAAGAAGGAACACACCAGCCACGGGAATGTTGTCCCGACAACGTCATTCAACAGGGAACCAGTGAAGTTGTTTCAAAACAGGCGTTACATGCTCATGTTTTCTTTTCTTTACAACTACTGGTGCAGTGCTGTTTAGAGGACACTGCAGGCGAAATATTTGTTCAGCTGGAAAAAAGCAACAAACAGGCTTTTGTCGAAACAAGCCCATAAAACTTCTAGTCACAAACGATCAATGTCACTCACAGGGTCAGCCCCATGTGGATCAACTTTCAATGTCCTATAATACGAACCTACGCAGGTTTGGATACAATGTCACAAGATTACACACGTTATATGGATCCTAAGATAAAACCCATACGGTTTTTGTATCAGTAATAGGGACGAATTTTCACGCTAAACCTAGGCAAGCATGCTTGTTTCTTGTTACATGTAACCCGAATGTCAAACGTTTGGCTGTAAAACAGGAGTGTTGGGTTTCAAGCCCTTAGGGCTGGATGTTTTATCTGGTCATCAAATCAGACAAAAAAATAATGTTATGGCAGACAACCTGGGTTAGGTTTCAAAGCTTTTCAATTCATCAACTGGGATATAGTTAAGCTAAGAGAAGATGATAGGAATAAACTGACACTGTGTGTTTGAATCATTATTCAAAGTGTGGCGTTTTGTGTCACGGGTGCTTCATCATTATTTCTGTCTATAAGTGACTGGATTTCAACCTTGAGTCACGCAGGGGTGGCTAAGGGGTTATTAGGGTATCACACTTATTAAAAACTCCCTGGATTGGATTTCAAACACATGGGACCTGGCAGAGCCTTTTTTTTTATTTGTTGTTGTTGTTTTTAAGTTACACGTGCATGCTAAGTATGTTCGTGTCTAGATATCTAGACTACCAGCCTTAAGATGAATGGTGTATTTTTTTTATCATAATATGCGCAAGATGTTATAGGTATACATAGTTTTCAAGGTAAAACTGTAGCTATTTAATCGTTGTAGTTATACATAAATTTAAACAATACAGGTTGGCCTTATAGTAGCCTTGTGGTTAGATGCACCTTGAGCTACAGAGTCCTAGTGGGACGGGATAGCCTAGTGGTCAGAACATTGCCCTCGTAATTTGACAACCCGAGTTTGATTCCCGTTTGAGGGGATATTTTCCCTGGATTTAACATCAGTGCTGACTCCACTCTCCTCACAAGTCCTTCCGATGAGACTCTAAACCGAGGCCCCGTGTGCGAACGCATGTAGAACATCTTGCGCACACATTAAATCCTGTTCCGCTTTTCGTAAGAGTAGGCCATTGTGTGCCGGTGGGAACAGATGACAAGATGTACAAAACTGCATACACACAGGAACTGGATGTAAAAAAGCACATGAGTGCTTATTCTATTATCTTCGATATAAAGACTGAAATGAATAAAGCACACACACACACACACACACACACACACACACACACAACACACACACACACACACACACACACACACACACACACACACTATTATCAACCATCCCGTGGGATAATAGAGTTAAAAACAAAAAACGGCTTTAACATAAAACAGAAGAAACCTTTCATCAAAGAAGACGCAAATCAATCAGAAAAATAACAAGGGAACAGTAGCAGATCAATAGATACGTTGACGAATTCAGATGAGACTATAAACCGAGGCCCCGTGTGCGAACGCACGCAGAACATCTTGCACACACGTTAAAATCCCGTTCCGCCTTTTGGAAGAGCAGGCCATCGTGTGCCGGTAGGAGCAATGACAAAATTAAAATAAAAAAAAACAGCAAGCACACATGTGTCGTGTTTAGACACCATCCCTGAGGGGGGAAAATAAAATAATGGGTAGGCGCTGCACTTGTGGCGACGCGCTCTCCCGGAGAGAGCAGCCCGTATTTCACACAGAGAAATCTGTTGTGACATAAAGTGGTATAAAATAAAATAAAATAAAAATAAAAAACCCTGCACAGCTGTCAGTTTCCCCCCACTTTCAGCTGCTCTCAGCTACTAATTATCCCATCCCATCCCAGCCCAGCCCAGATGGGGTCAGCTGATGCCATTTATAGCAGGAACTGACCACACTTGGACTAGGTAAAATTTTGTTTGTTTTAGTCGAATTATAGTCCTTTCCAGATTTCTCCGATATCAGGACTGTAGTCAGAAGCCAGAAAGTCGGAGGTCCCACGCTTGGGCAAGAACTCCCACTTCAGCACCGGCCACCCCCAAAATCTTACAATTCTAGAAGCAACGTCATGAGATGATACTCGCTCTTAACTAGGTAAAAAAGGAAAGGGCATGCTATATATAGCACTCTTGACTGAGTGATGTTGGATTTGTGGGCGGTGCCTGTGTTGCTTCCCCTTGTAGACAATGCTGTGGTATTTTGCTGCCAGCTATTTTTAGGTATTTGCGTTCAAGTTGTGTCAGGCACTGTTTGGTTCCATGTTAACATCTTGCCGTTTATATTGTCAGTTTTTTTAAATAAGTAAACTGAATCTACAAGAAATCTTCATTTAGGATTGATATTTCTACTCTGTATTTGTGGGTATCCTCCGTGTGTGTGTGTGTGTGTGTGGTGTGTGTGTGTGTGTGTGTGTGTGTGTGTGTGTGTGTGTGTGTGTGTGTGTGTGTGCCTATAGTACTAATGAAAGTGAAGAAGGCATGCGCAAGGTCTACCCCTTATTCTTTCACCTGGAAATCCCAACTCTTTCAAGAATCCCCCATCCCTACCCTGAATCCCACCAATTACCACTTCCATTATCTGACCCACACACAGCTATATGTAATTATTGTGACCCCACACAACTAACCCCTTGAAATTCCTGGTGTGAAATGTGACCCTCCACCACGAAATGAGTTGCTTAGCACATAACCCATTTTTTGGCTAAAACCCATTGAAGGCAGGTGGGGTCAAGTTGGCAATTTTGAGATTTTGATGGATTATAAAACTATAGCACTTATTCTACTTTCTAGTGAAATGTCAAGGCATGATTTTGTTTTCTTTTGTCTTTATAAAGGTGTTTTCAAAAATACCCAAGCCTTCATTCTGACCACCTATTAGGATGCTGAACTCATCAATTTCTCATTTTGTTATGTCCTGCAGTCTATCATCTTAAGCTGTCATAACTTTTGATAGAATTGTCCGATTTTCAATTTACTTTTTTTGTATTGTATAGCCATGTTATTGTAAATTAATAACAGGCCAATAACACAAAATTGACCTCTGGTGCAATGCGACTCCTTATGTGGTGGAGCGTCACAA
>JASPKP010002162.1:12500-15000 GCA_030674155.1 Stramonita haemastoma
GTGACATTGTGAGAGACTGGTGACAATCGAAGTCTGATGTATTGAAAGAAAAAAGAAAGATGTATTGATTTGTGTGTGTGTCTGTGAGGGGGGGTGGGGGTGGGGGTATGTGTGTGTGTGTGTGTGTGTGTGTGTGTGGTGTGTGTCTGTGGGTTGGGGTGGGGGTGGGGTTATGTTGTGTGTGTGGGGGGGGGGGGGGTAGTGTGTGTGTGTGTGGGGGGGGGGGGGGGTAGTGTGTGTGTGTGTGTGTGTGTGTGGTGTGGGTGTGGGTGTGAGAGTGTGTGTGTGTGTGTGTTTGTGTGTGTGTGTGTGTGTGTGTGTGTGTGTGTGTGTGTGTGTGTGATTTCTTGCTGTTGATGCTGCTGCTGTTGTTGTTGTTGTTGTTGTTGTTGTTGTTGTTGTGTGTTGTGGTGTGTGTGTTTGTTTGGTGTTTATTTATTCATTCATTCATTCATTCATTCATTCATTCATTAATATTTCGAGGAAAATGAAATAAACACTCAGTTGACTTTTTACATTCAGTACCCGTGTATATGCAATTTTGTAAACTTTGTTATCCGTTTTGGTGTGTGTGTGTGTGTGTGTGTGTGTGTGTGTGTGTGTGTGTGTGTGTGTGTGTGTGTGTGTGTGTGTGTGTTTGGACTTTATATTAACGTCTTTCTAACAACTAAGTGATGTAATTTGAAAAGGGAAGGAATAGCGAATGATTATGTATGTTTCATAAAAAATGTAATGTACAAGTTTAGACAGATGAACTTATATTTTGTAATTTACTTTATTGACAGTATCAAACCACAAAACAAACAAACAAAAATAACAAAAACTATAAAAACAAAACAAAAAATGCTGAACACAAATCAAAACAAAATTCCTATAGATTATTTCAAAGAAAAATAGTTTGCATATCAGAAGGCTATCGAATAATTCATAAGTAAAATAACATGGTAGGCTAACTGCAAACTTGGATAAAGTCAGAAATACAGGAGAGAGAGAGAGAGAGAGAGAGAGAGAGAGAGAGAGAGAGAGAGAGAGAGAGAGAGAGAGAGAGAGAGAGAGAGAGAGAGAGAGAGAGTAAATTGAAAAGAAATCAATGCAAAATGAACATAGCAATTCTAAAGAGTCAAGTTCAAGAAGAAAAGAAAAAAAGAACCCTATTTAAATCCCCGACCTCAATTTTTGAAAAATTACAATTTTTTTTGTTATTAATGTAGCTGAAGATTAATAATTAATTGTGTATTTGTGTAAACACTTACCCGCCGAATCTTTGTAGGCCAAACATTTCCATTCCAAGTAGTCCGGTAGGCCTTATTGGCTAAACAGCTTCGTGGTCACAATCGATTTCGATTCACCAACACTGCTCAGAGGAAGAAATCAATACCATCCAAGAACACATAATATCGATTTATATCCATGATTAATAACTTCCTACCAAACAGTTGCATCAAATAATGATCTTTCTTATTCACTGAAACTGCGACAGAAAATCAAATGTTCGAATCTCTTTTACGAATTTTTTCACCATACAGTTTCTAAATCTTCCTTAATTCTCCGAGTTAGTTCTTTACCGTTTAAACGTTGGCACACAACTGCGTTCGCGCCTTTGAGTCTAAAGAAACACCATCCCAGACACGCTTATTTTGTTCACAGCGCAAATGCTTCAAAGCTTTTCCCTGTTCACAAAAAACACTTTTTGTGGAACCGTTTTGAATCAACCCTACTAGCTTCTTTGAAAACTCCTGGCATGCATCCACAACAACAGAGATCAACTTTCCAACTGACGTACGAACTTGTTCAAGCATAGATACCATGTCTCGATATTGTGTCTACACTCAAACCCTATTTTTATTTCAGACATAATATTGACGAACATTCAAGTCACTCACTCAAAGACTTGACACGTGAGGCTGCTCCTAAATCAAAGAGTGATTCAGACTTTTATCAAACATGCCAGCTTGAGATTTTTGAGCCGACAAATTATCCTGTTGCAGTTTAAAAAAAAACTTTATCCTGATTAGATCAAACAATACCGTGGTAAGCTAGATGGCTAAGCCTAGATTCGGATTGAGTTTCCATGCATCCATAACTGGATCTGATACAGTTTCAGATAGATCTAGATGTGCAAAGTCTAGGCGGAAAAAAAAAACGATACTGTGCTGCCACAGTTTAGTTGGGTGTTTGGTTTTGGATAGCCTGGCTGGGCTGGGCTGGGCTAAGGCCTAGCCTACTGTGTGGCGTTTTCTTCCCTGTTGTCTGTGTTTGTATAGGCCTTTAAAAAAAAAAAACTGTTGCTGTTTTTGTCGGTTTTTTTTTTCTGTTTGTTCCGGGCTGAAAGGCTTCTAGAACAGAGAGAAGAATTGAGGGAACTGGTTGTCAATCTTCACCAGGGTGCGCCCCCCACGGTCGCCAGACTAAGGGATTGGTAGATAGATAGATAGAAAGATAGATAGATAGATAGATAGTTAGATAGATAGATAGTTAGATAGAGAGAGAGAGAGAGAGA
>JASPKP010002162.1:22500-24415 GCA_030674155.1 Stramonita haemastoma
GACAGACAGACAGACAGACAGACAGACAGACAGACAGAGACAGAGAGACAGAGAGAGAGATCAAATCAAATTCAAATCTAATCAAATTCTTTTATTCAAGGATAATGATATATAATATCAGAGAGAGAGAGAGAGAGAGAAGAGAGAGAGGAGAGAGAGAGAGAGAGAGAGAGAGAGAGAGAGAGAGAGGCAAGGCAAGGCAAGGCAAAGGCAAAATTCTTTTATTCGAGGATGATAGATAAGCACTCGTGTGCTTTTTTACATCCAGTCCCCGCCCTTTTCAGGGATAACATCAAGATAAAAAGATAACCTCAACTAAACAACAATTATAGTGATACAAATACCAAGAGCAAGAAACCATAAAAAGTATCAAACATCAGGTAAGAAATAAGACAGAGATACAATATTAAGGTAATGTTATAAAAAGGCACTCATTCAGAAACGAAAATAGAAATAAGAATCAATGATGACTCTGATTTGAATAAAAACCAAAAACCCAAACAACAACAACAGCAAACAAGCAAAAAAACATAACAAAACAAAACAAAACAAAAACAAAAAAAAGGCACAATAATGGAAGATCAAACATGAGAACATGGTGACGTTAAATGACTGAAAACAGAGACAGAGAGAGAGAGAGAGAGAGAGAGAGAGAGAGAGAGAGAGAGAGAGAGAGAGAGAGAGGGGAGAGAGAGAGAAGAGAAACAGAGAGAGAGAGAGACAGGGAGAGACAAAGAACCTTTGTGTCTGTATCTCTATGAGCTTGTGTCCAAGTTTATAATACCTACACAAAAGTTCCTGTGTCAAAACAGAGAGTAAGAAACAGAGAAAAACACCTTTAAAAACATTCATAGTAATTTCTCCTAAAAGCAGTCTCCACACATATCCCCCCTTCTCCCATGCCACAAATGCAATGATTACTCTCCACTCATTCTGCCCCCCCCCCCCCCCCCCCCCCAAAAAAAAAAAGGCAAACCCTCACACACCACATCACAAAAACTCCTTTTCTTTTAATTATCACCCCAACCCCCTGATTCCCCCCCGCTGGGTCTCATTTCCCGTAAGGTCAGCACCCCCAGTGACAAGATTTCACTTTGCCCCCCTCAGCCGCAGGGGTTGCATTCACCTTTTTGGTTGGCTGGGGGGAAGTCAAGCTCACCTTTGAGTTGGGGTTTCTTCCATGTCCATTTTTTACGTTTTAGTTTCTGCTGTAGTAGCACCACCCTTGAAAATCAAAGCAGACATTTACTGATTCCTTTTTTTTGTGAGGGATAGGGTTTTTTAGTTTTTTTTGGGGGAGGGAGGGGGGGAGAGAGGGAGAGAGACAGAGACAAGACAGAGAGAGCAGAAAGACAGCAATAAAAGACAGACAGAAAAGAGACATTTATGGGGAGAAAAATTTAGAGAGAGGAGAATTTAGAGAGAGAGAGTAAGAGAGAGAGAGAGAGAGAAGAGAGAAGAGAGAGAGAGAAAAAGAGAGAGAAGAGAGAGGGGAAAAGAGAGAAGAGAGAGAAGAGAGAACAACCACCTTTACTGGGGGATTCCCTCCCCGCTGTTGCTCATTTCCTGTAAGGGTGGCAGCACCTCCCATGTACAAGGGTTTTCATTTTTCCCCTCCAGTCCTGCAGGATTTCAGTTCACCTTTCGTGTGTGGGGGGGGGTGAAGTCAAGTCTTCACCTTTTGGGGTTTTGTGTTTTTTGGTTGCAATCATGTCCGTTTTGACGGTTCTTTTCGCGTAGAGTAAAAAAGCCCTTTAAAAGTAAAACATGGATTTTATTTGTGATTGGTGAGGATAGGGATTTTAGTTTTTTTGGGAAGGGAGGGGGGGGAGGGAGGGGGGAGAGAGAGAGAGAGAGGGGGAGAGAAGAGAGCATTTTGCAATACAATGACAATGAAAAATGATTTTTTTTGGCT
>JASPKP010002163.1:17500-20000 GCA_030674155.1 Stramonita haemastoma
GGGAGTGGGAAGGTGGAGGGGCACAGAAAAAAAATGCAAACCAAAAAGAAAACTAAACTGGGCTTACACAGTCTCTGCGTACTGAAGCTCTAAGAAGAAAGTGCATGCCCATAGCCTCTCCTACCACACAGAAAACAATAGACAAACAAACAAACAAACAAACAAAACACAAAACAAACAGACACGCAAGCAAACATGTAGCTTAAGTTACAAAAACAAGACCTGCTAACAAGTCTTTGTGTACAAAAACTACAGCTAATCATACATGTATAATAGTCTAGTCAGTGCCACAGCGAGAGAGTTCAGCTGATACTTTCCATATGTTCATTATTAGCCTTCAGCTTTCCGCAGCAAATCGTTCCACTCAAGGCCAGTCCACTCAATCTCTGATGATATTGTCTTTTCATCGTTTCTTCTGTCTGCTTCTTTCCTCCCTCCTTGTACTGTTCCCTGTAAGACTCTTGGCCAGTCCTGATGTTCGTGTGACGTGCACTACCACTTCAGTTTGCAGGGGGGGGGGGGGTGCTTTGTTGTTGTTGTTGTTGTTGTTGTTGTTGTTATTTTTCACTGAAGTCAGGAGCTCTTCATATGGCCCGATGGCGTTTTCAATTCTGGTTTCCACTTCCTTGTTAGTATATATGTTATCTCTGTAATGAAATACCAAGAAGTTTGCGAAAGCATCTTATCTCCATAACCTGTATGCCATGGTCCCAGATATATCATCAACATTCTAAGACGTTGATCATACCTCACAGTTTCACACGTATCATCAATATTCCAGATGTAGATCATACCTCACCTACATACCTCACTGTCTCACAGGTATCATCAACATTCCAGATGTAGATCATACCTCACCTACATACCTCACTGTCCTCACAGGTATCATCAACATTCCAGATGTAGATCATACCTCAGTGTCCCAGACATATCATCAACATTCCAGATGTAGATCATACCTCAGTGTCCCAGACATATCATCAACATTCTAGATGTAGATCATACCTCAGTGTCCCAGACATATCATCAACATTCCAGATGTAGATCATACCTCAGTGTCCCAGACATATCATCAACATTCCAGATGTATATCATACCTCACCTACATACATACCTCACTGTCTCACACGTATCATCAACATTCCAGGCAAAGACTTGCAGAGAAACAGAAAGTAGCCTTTGCATTAATTAAGACACATGCAAAAGAGCCATCATCATAGGAGAAGGGATTGGAGAGGGGGGGGGGGGGGGGGGGGGGGGAAGGGTGTACTCTTGTTGTATACATAACAGTAGCAGGGAATCTCTCTGGAATCTTCTAGTACAAAACAAACCGAATCCCCTAAGATCTGAGCATCTTGAAGCAATCTGCTTCAGAGCTAGTACTAGCGCTTGACTGTGTGACCCTTTGCGACAAAATGAGTCTTGTGTCATTCTGCCACTATTATCATTTTATGTGACCAATCTCCACGAACTTGAGTTTCATGTCGCCAAAAAATATCAACTTCCATTTTGTTTTTACCTTGGTTTTTGAACTTGAGGTGGGGTTGTTGTTTTTTTTTTTTACTCCCTTCTCAAAGTTCACATTGATTTCATACAAAAAATGACTCATGAAATGCAAAAATAAAAATAAAATCAAAGAAAAAGTAACAAGAACAAAACTCCAGTCATCTTAAACATTAATATTTAAATTAGCTAAACAACTGTAATTACTTATTTTATGTTATTCTATTCTACACCACTTTATGTCACAGCAGACTTTTCTGCGCGAAATTCGGGCTGCTCTCCCTGGGGAGAGCGCGTCACCCCACCGTGCAGCGCCTACCCATTTTTTTTTTCTTTTTCCTGTCTGCAACTGTTTAAAAATTTTGTCACCCTATCAGAGTGGCTTTTTTCTACATAATTTTGCCAGGGACAACCCTCTTGTTGTCATGGGTTCTTTCACGTGCGCTAAATACTGATATTTAACACACGGGACCTCGGTTTATCGTCTCATCCGAAAGACTAACACCAAGACCACCACTCATGGTCTAATGGATGGGGGGGGGGGGGGGGGGAGTTGGGGGCTCAAACGGGTTTCGAACCACCGCACACCTCCGACCCAGACTTATCGCTTTTTAGGCAGTTAATTTTCTTTCCTCTCTCTCTTGTTCTTCAGACACAGCTTCCAAGTTCACAAACGGTGAGATTTTTTTTTACGTATGCCACCATTCTTGCCCGCCATTCAGGTAGCTGCATTCCGATTTCGGGATGATGATTGTCTAAACATGCCACCAGTGTTGCTTGCAGTGGGTTGTTGTTTTTTTTAAGTGTGTCATCTGTTCTGTTCTTACCGATACGTAATGGCCTACTCTTCCTTAAGGTGGAACGGGGGGGTTTCACTTGTGGTAAGACGTTCGGCGATAGTTCATCGGAAAAGTGGAGTCGGTACTGATGTTAACTCTTAAGGGGAAGAATCCCCTCCAACGGGTGCCTCGGTGGTGGCTCGAACCCGGGCCGTCAG
>JASPKP010002164.1:0-24405 GCA_030674155.1 Stramonita haemastoma
TGGAGTTAACATCAGTGCTGACTCCACTCTCCCCAATGTCTTTCGGATGAGACTGTAAACTGAGGCCCCGTGTGCGAACGCACGCAGAACATCTTGCGTACACATTAAATCCGGTTCTGCTTTTCGTAAGAGTAGGCCATTGTGTGCCAGTAGGAACAGATGACAATATTAACAAAGTTGCATGCACACGGGGACTGGATGAAAAAAAGCACATGAGTGCTTATTCCATTATCCTTATTCAAGTTAAAGTCTGTCCCGAGCCTAAGGCTCATCAGGCCGGTGCTTATCCCCGCTTCTGTGGCGTTAAGCGACTGAGAGTCACAGACTCCCCCCTGGATAGGACGCCAGTCTATCGCAGGGTTAACCCCCAACACAAGGTTGGTACCCCTTTTACACCTGGGTGGGGTGAGAAAATAGCCGTAAAGTGTCTTTTCCAAGGGCACAACGCCATAGCCGAAAGCTGGGATCGAACCCGCAACCTTTAGATTACGAGTCCAACACCCTAACCACTAGACTACAGCGACGGCTATCCTCAATATAAAAGAATTAAAAAAAAAAAATGTATGGATACAATGTTGTCATATTTTGGCGGACTTGATTGAAAGTGGCTTCAGAAGTTATCAACCAAAGCAAAGCGCCTTGGCCTACATTTTAATTTTCTTATTATTGTAATGGCTTGAAATGTTTTGTGGGGGATGGGATAGCCTGGTGGTTACTGGATAGAGTGTTCCTATGGTCTGGGGTCTATTCCAGGTTTGAGCTACCACCAAGATGAGACTGTAAACCGAGGATGAGACTGTAAACTGAGGTTGAGACTGTAAACCGAGGCCCCGTGTGCGAACACACGCAAAACATCTAGCGCACACATTAAATCCTGTTCTGCTTTTCGTAAGAGTAGGCCATTGTGTGCCGGTGGGAAGAGGTGACAATATTTACAAAGCTGCATACACACGGGGACTGGATGAAAAAAAGCATGCGAGTGCTTATTCCATTATCCTCTCTATAAAAGAATAAAATAAAAATAAATAAACCCCCCTATAAACTGAGGTCTTGTGTGCAAACATGCAGAACATCTTGTGCTCACAAAAACCCATTCTGCTTTTCAGAGGAGTAGGCACTGTGTACAGGTAGGAGTGAATGACAAAATTTTAAACACCATCCCTGAAGTGGAATGCAGCAACCTTCATGGTGGGCAAAAATGGTTGCATATTCAAGGGAATGTAATGCTCCACTACATTACATTCCTAATAAAAATCAAGTTTAAAAAAAATTTTTTTTTTACAAAATGCAGCTCGATTGCGTCTTATCTTGTTTTGCCGGTATGCCTGTAGACAAACATTTTTAAAGTTTAATTTTGAATTTTTAAAACCAAAAAAAACTGGTATGTGCATACATGCGTGCATGTGTGTGTGTGTGTGTGTGTGTGTGTGTGTGGTGAGAGAGAGAGAGAGAGAGAGAGAGAGAGAGAGAGAGAGAGAGAGAGAGAGAGAGAGAGAGAGAGAGAGAGAGAGAGAGAGAGAGAGAGAGAGAATGTGAATACATGAATTATTATGCATACAAGATTTTTTCCAATGTGTTTGTGGCAGTGCATGATTAAATTAACAATAAGCATGAGACTTACTGAATAAAAGACATACTTTTGACAGTTTGCTGAGCTCCTAAAAAAGCTATAACCCTCCGCCCCCCAAACCCCTCCTCCCCCTTATGGCTCAAAACAAATCTCTTTGGTTTCCTGGATCTCATTCTATATTCAGAATTTTTAGAGTGCTTTCTTCCTCCTTATAGAGAGCACTGAATTGGTATAGACATCCACAATTCAAAAGGTCTTCATAATTCTGTATGTTCAATGTCTTCAGTTTTACCAGGATTTGTATGGCACAAGGCAACCTTGCTGTCGGAACAGCATTCATTCTTCATGTGTTTCATCATTTGAAGTGTTCCTGGATTACAGTATGAATATATACACATACATGCATACTACACACACACACACACACACACACACACACACACACACCACACACACACACACACACACACACACACAGAGCAACAAGAAAGTATACTCTGTCACTCTGTACAGTGTAAAAAAGAAAAAAAAAAGAAAAAAAAAGAAAGTGATGTTTGCATCTGTTTATTTTAAACATCAAACGTACACATTGTAGAAAAATCTAGAAGTCATGTTTGTAAAGTAAATGGATTCAGTTGCTCTGAAGTAGTACAATACAAAAACAACACCCTGCAATGCTTATGCAAATATATATATAAAAAATCAACAGAAATCCAAAATATCAGGGTTTTTTTTAAACTAACACCAATTCGCCATAACAAATAATGAGGTAAATATTCTCCTAAGTTAAATTCTATTCAAAGAGCAAGAAGTAGTCTATCTTTACTTTAAGTTGCATTTCATGCGGATCAAAATCATTTTGTAAGTTTAAATCGATGGAAGTAGATATGGTTTTGTGTGACCTGAATTTTCTTCTTTTCTGGATTCTGTGTATGCGCATGTGTGTATGTGTGTGGATGTATGTTTGCAATGTCCATGTGTGTTGAAAATGATAAAAAGAGGACAGTGATATGCAAAAAGCGCATACTCTCACACTCATGAACTTTTCATTGAACATTGCTGTGATGTTATCTTTTGCCTGAACATTTTGTTCTTACTCCATCAGGTATTGCAAAGATGTACGCACTTCTAATGAAAGCAGTGAACTTCCAACATCAAATATCAGTCTTGTAGAACACATTTGGAGAAACATTTGGGAACTGCTTTGTACTATTAAAAGAGATCTTTTATACTAAAATTACGTTTAATCTAACACACTCACTGTGGCTCACTGACTACACGTAAATTATCTTTTAATTACATGTACTGTACAGTGGCTTACACAGCCACGGTACAGTACGTCTAATTAAAAGATAATTTATATTCTAAAATCACGTTTCATCTGACACACTTACCATGGTTCACGCATCAGTGAGCCACAGTACAGTATGTGTAATTAAACACATACTTCAGCAAATCCTGTTCTAATGTGTAAAGAAAAATAAACATCATCAATTTAAAGCTAGGAAAAATGTTCACCAGCAAACAGAACACAGTTCAAAAAGGAATGTTTTAGTGATCCTTCATTCCATAAACACTATATCAATTTCATGTACACCTCTCCATACAGCAGTAAGGCACTCTGATATTCCACACAGCTAGCTAGGCAAAACACTCTATCCTACCAGCTCACTCTGCACAGATACCGTTGCCGCTGAGAATTGTACACCGTGAAATATTTTGAGCATTTCAGTTTTTGCAATGATTATCTTTCTACTCTAGAGCCAATCATCCAATTAAAAAAAGAAAGAAAAGAGTATGCTTGTAGAATTGAACCATCCACACAAGAGAAAGGTTATGCCCACGCATCTGTGCCAATGTCTATGACAGGAAGATTGTTTTTGCACGCCTGTGCTAATCACACAAGAGAAAGATAGTACCACTCACATTATGAAAAGACAAAAGATTACACACCGGGGCCAACCACTCCAAAGAAAGATTATGCTTACAACACTTATGCCAAACACACAAAGAAAACAACGCTTATGAGCCAAACATATAGGGAAAAAATTTACACACTTGTGCCAGTCACACCATCTGGTATTCTTTGCATAATATACACAACAGAGTACACATGTGTATTTATACATACACACACAAGCTACAGCAATGGCACAAAACCAGGTACAGAGTGACAACTGCTTGTCTGCTTTCATCTTCTCGCAGTAAATTTTGACATTAGGAAGAAAAAAAAAGACAACACATTACCATCTGATATAATTATTTGATTTTTACTCTTGCTGGTCAGTTTTGTTCTTCTTTTACCTAGCATTGACAAGGAGGATATATATTGGGGTTTCCTACACCCAGACTTGCAAACCAGACCTTGAAGTTAACACAAGCATGTCACAGAAAAAAGGAATGGCCCAGGATGAAGCAGCAAAAACAAATGAAGGGACCTCAGGTTTGTCAACACATGGTAAAGAGACATCAACAAGCTGGCTAAAAATAATCAGGTATGAGAGAGTACCTTGAATGCCACAGGTGTCAATGATGTGAGAGTGACTAAAGCTTAAAATCTTCACCAGCAATCTACATTCATATAGGATCCACACAGTTCCAACAACTATGAATAGAAAAAAACAACAACCCTACATCCAAAATACACACAAACACAACAAATCTGAAGTAAAGCTTTCTAAAAAAGCTAGACATCCTTTCATAGGAACACAAGGTCTCTATGTAAAGCCTTACACGATCAGTTTTTCTCTCTGAATAAACTTTCTCTACACCTCCACCTTCACCCATGTTAATTAAGCGACGATGGGGTAGGTAGGACTGGTGGCCACACCGCAGTTGTTGTCTTTCTGGGACATCAGGACGTAGCCGTCATTGCCCCAGTAGGTGGACCACGAGTTCTTCACCAGCCAGTAGGGCTGGCCCTTCATCACCCCATAGCCCACCGCCAGCACTGCATGGTCCAGGTCGTCAGGGCCGCTGCCTGCAATCACACGTCACACATACACCTGATGATTCTATCGACCAAATCACACGTCACATGTACAGCTGATGATTCTATTGACCAAATCACACGTCACATGTACACCTGATGATTCTATCGACCAAATCACACGTCACATGTACAGCTGATTCTGTCAACCAATCACATGTCACACATACACCTGATTCTGTCAACCAATCACATGTCACACATACACCTGATTCTATCAACCCATCACACCTCACACATACACCTGATGATTTTATCAACCCATCACATGTCACACATACAGCTGATTCTATCAACCAATCACATGTCACACATACAGCTGATTCTATCAACCCATCACATGTCACACATACAGCTGATTCTATCAACCCATCACATGTCACACATACAGCTGATTCTATCAACCCATCACATGTCACACATACAGCTGATTCTATCAACCAATCACATGTCACACATACAGCTGATTCTATCAACCCATCACATGTCACACATACAGCTGATTCTATCAACCAATCACATGTCACACATACACCTGATTCTATCAAGGTCGTCTGGGTTGCTGCCTGCAATCACATGTCACACATACAGCTGATTCTATCAACCAATCACATGTCACACATACAGCTGATTCTATCAACCAATCACATGTCACACATACAGCTGATTCTATCAACCAATCACATGTCACACATACAGCTGATGATTCTAACAACCAATGACGTGAAAGCCCCGCTGTTGTACAAAATATTTAACAAAACAACCACTCCCTAAAAAAACATCCCAATTACTGAAAGTTAGAAGAAAAAGTTATTATGGTCTGCTTTTCTTCTGCTTTATATTTTTTGTATATTTGTGATGCTCCACCACATAAGGAGTCGCACTGCACCAGAGATCAATTTTTAGTTGTTGACATGCTATCAAACTGCAATAAAACGGCTATACAATACAGAAAACAGAATGAAAATGGGAAAATTCTATGAAAAGTTTTTACAAGTTGAAATAATAAGACTGCAGGAAATGACAAAATGAGAAATGGACAAGTTTAGCATAGTAACAAATGATTAGAATGAGGGCTTTGGCATTTTAAAAACACGTTTAAAAGCAAAAGGATAATGATAATAATAATAATAATACATGGAATTTATATAGCGCTATATCTTGTAAAAACAAATCAAAGCGCTTGCACTCGACCCTCACAACAAACAACCAATGACAATAAATAATTCTAGCAAAATCGAAAGCACACACGCGCGCGCGCGCATGCGCACACACACACACACACACACCTATAGAGGTTATACATTTTGACAGGGTGAATGGAATTTCAAATGTTGGAGGCAGGAGATGAAAACAGAAGGTAAAAATCTTAGGTTTGAAACAAGTGTGTCTTGAGGTTGGATTTAAAAGTGTCATATGTAGGCTTTTGCCGAAGGGATAGAGGGAGGTCATTCCAAATTGATGGACCAGAAATAGAGAAAGAGCGGCGGCCAACGGTAGATAGGTTGAATCTCGGAATTTTTAAGGATAAGGTATCTGCAGCCGAGCGGAGGGAACGAGAAGGTGTGTACACGTGAAGACATTCACAGAGGTAGGAGGGTGCTGTTTTGTGGAGACATTTATAACAGAGAGTACTGATCTTGTAGTTTACTCTCTGTGGCACAGGCAGCCAGTGGAGAGATTGCAAGAGAGGAGTAATGTGTTCAGATTTTTTCTTTCTGAGGACCAGTCGAGCTGCAGAGTTTTGTATACGTTGGAGAGAGTGGATAGATGATGCTGGCAGACCAGCCAAAAGAGAATTGCAATAGTCCAGACGTGAAAGAATAAGAGAAGTGACTAGTTTGGATGTTGCATCAGTGGACAGGTACTTTCGAATTGCACTAATACGACGTAGTTGATAGTAGCATGACTGACAGGTCTGGGTGATGAATTTTTGCATGGAGAGTGTGTTGTCAATAACGACTCCTAGATACTTTACAGCACTGGATAGAGGGACTGATGTATTGCCGAATTCTATTGAAGTTGTTGTGATAAAAGACAGTTTGTGTTTGGTCCCTACAAGCATGGCTTCGGTTTTATCTGCGTTTAATTGTAATTTGTTCTGTATCATCCAGTTTTGGATATCTTGAAGGCAGTAGGACATATTTGTCAAGAGAGAAGGCAGATTTTCAGGTGTGTCACTGCTTAGAATCTGAGAGTCGTCTGCATAAAAGTGATGGTTGATCTGATGACGGTTAATAACATGTGACAGGGGAGCAGTGTAGAGAGTAAAGAGAACAGGGCCTAGAACAGATCCTTGAGGGACTCCGCATTCTAGTTTGGTTGGTGTGGAAAGAATCTTGTTTACTGCCACAGTTTGGAATCGGTTTGTCAGGTACGAACTAAACCAGGTGAGGGCAGTGTCTTTAATACCGAAAGTGTTTTGGAGATGGGAGAGAAGAATTGAATGGTCTATAGTGTCAAATGCTGCAGATAAGTCGAGAAGAGTGAGGAGGGAGATTTTCCCTGAGTCAGAAGCATGTAGAAGCGAGTTTAAGGTGTGCACTAGGGTGGTTTCGGTGCTGTGGTTGATGCGGTAGGCAGACTGGAACGGGGGAAGGAGACTATTGGAATGGAGATGGCTGTTGAGTTGTTTCAGAACAACTTTATACAAAGTTATGACTTGATATTTCATTACAAGGTAGAATAATGGCTATAGGCTTATTATCAATCAAAATCTGAAAATTGCCAACTTCACCCCACTTGCCTTTAATGGCTCCTAGCGGCAAAGTGGGTTCGTTGCTAAGTGACTCATTTTGTGGTGGAGCATCACATTTAGTTTTTATTGCTTCAAGAAAAAGCACACATTCATTTCTTTTGGAAATAAAGTTCGGTTTGGAAAAGGATTTATATCACAAAGGTGACCAAAAGAGTCTGGAGTTTAAGGTTCAATTGTTTTAAAACATAAGAATGGAAACTTCAGTTCATGTTACTAAAATCCCCAAACTGCAGTTTACAGTTGACTATAAAACACAGAAAAGGGAAAGAAAAAAAACAGAAAAAAAAAAAAAAAAAACCCTAGAAGATAACTCACCACAAGCGGGCTCATAGTACACCCCATTGGCATAGAAAGAGAGTGATTTGTGGGAAGCATCAATGGCGACAGAAACGGGTCCTTTGACAGCGATGGCCATTTTGAGTGCAGTCTGGTTGTAGGCAGTGACGTTGACGTAGCCAGACAACTTCACCACAGGGGTCACAGCATCAGAGTGACATTTGCCATCCTGTACAGGAAAAAAAACAGCCGCCGCTGTAGTCTAGTGGTTAGGGCGTTGGACTCGTAATCTAAAGGTTGTGGGTTCGATCCCAGCTTTCGGCTTTGGCGTTGTGCCCTTGGAAAAGGCACTTTACGGCTATTTTCTCACCCCACCCAGGTGTAAAAGGGGTACCAACCTTGTGTTGGGGGTTAACCCTGCGATAGACTGGCGTCCTATCCAGGGGGGAGTCTATGACTCTCAGTCGCTTAACGCCACAGAAACCGGGATAAGCACCGGCCTGATGAGCCTCTATAGGCTCGGGACAGACTTTAACTAACAGGAAAAAACCACTGCTCAGACATTGGGTGCTAAAGGGTAAAAAATGTGACATAACTGACAGACTTTAAGCTACTTCTCTGGGGACAGGATAGCCTAGTGGTCAGAACATTGAGCTCGCAATTTGACGACCCAGATTTGATTCCCGTTCGAGGGGATTTTTTCCTCTGAAGTTAACATCAGTGCTCACTCCACTCCCCCCAAAGTCCTTCGGATGAGACTATAAACTGAGGCCCCGTGTGCAAACGCACACAGAACATCTTGCGCACATGTTAAATCCTGTTCTGCTTTTCGTAAGAGTAGGCCATCGTGTGCCGGTGGGAACAGATGACAAGATTGACAAAACTACATACACACGGGGACTGGATATAAAAAAGCATATAAAGTGCTTATTCCATTATCCTCGATATATAAAAATATATATCGATATATTAAATAAATAAAAAATAATGAAATAAATAAGTTGTACTTCCAACTTTTCAACAAAAATCTGAAAAAACAGTTATGGTATTCATAAAACTTTATAAAAACATGAATCAACATGGAGCCTGGTCAATCTCCACTCGCTACTTACTTCTGCTCATCAGTTTTCCTGATGTGTCAAATGGATATGTACTTCTGTAATTCTTTTGATGTATTCTAGTATCTTTCATAATTTTCAATGTAAAATTTTACCTAATGAATGTGTTGATTCAACTGCAAATGTCATTGGAATAAATCACATGACCTGTCAAACCTACCAGCTATATGAGCCAATCAGAGGGCTCAGCACAGGCAATAACATCAGTAAACAAGTCCTTGGTTATGCGATGAAGCAAAGAGAAAATAATGAAACAATGCCAGTTTTTTTTTGTGAACAATGTTGAGAAAATAATGGCCACTTCTGGTTTGCGAGCTATGATATCCCATTCCCTGAACCCAGTTTTAAGAATGAATAAATGAATGTGTGATTTAAAGACTGTATAAAAATCTTCACACCTGAGGCATGATTACAGCAGTAAGATATAGACAAAAGCTAAAGAGAGCAAGCTGGTGGGGGTGAGGAGAATGGGAGGGTCATTGGGGTACAATCAATCAACAGACAATGATTCCTTGACTTTGAGACTGAACACAGTGTGCACTAACAACTGACTTAGTTAAATTTTACCTTTCTATCATCTCTCTTGCATATTTTTTGCCTTCCCAGTCCATTTGCCTGCCTTTTTTTTGTCCAAGCAAATCCTTCAAATATTTAACTTTTTTTCATTTAATGACTTTTTACCTGTATGGTTGTGTTCTGCAAGCCAGGCAGTGATATTGTCAACACTGGGATGGGCACAGGATGTCTATTCTGCAGTGCTATTTGCCCATATTGAATTTTCTGATGTATTGCTTTTGAATAATGAAGTATTTGTTAACCATTTTTACACATTTTTTTTTATAACCTGGGGATGATGAATTAAGTGGAATGGCTGGCATCCTCTCCACAGCCTGGTTTTATCAGCCCTAAGGAAGAAGACAGTTATGGCATCTTGTCATTTAATCTTTTTTTTTTTTTTTTTCAAGATTGACAGTGTTGGAGTCTGACGGAGCTGGATGGTGTTGATGTTGAGCTTCGGGTGAATGTTACTGGAGCTGCTGAAATTGAATAAGGTGAAAATCCTGATATGGCTTTTATGGTCGATGGGGTTTTAATCTCTTTACTGCGCTGTTGATGAACAGCATTCGTCATAGAAACCGTCACCAGCAATTCTTAGTTGACAATCGCTGTTCCTCATGATTCAACACTCTCTCTGTTACGTTCAGCATATACCTGAGCAAAATATGATAGCAGCAAAAGGGTCAAACAACACAAAATGAAATGGAGTTTGTTAACTGACCGTGCCATCAGCAGAGAACTGGACAGCGAGAGGTGTGTCATCTCACCACAGCCAGGTAGGACAGTTTGTAACTGACCGTGCCATCAGCAGAGAACTGGACAGCGAGAGGTGTGTCATCTCACCACAGCCAGGTAGGACAGTTTGTAACTGACCGTGCCATCAGCAGAGAACTGGACAGCGAGAGGTGTGTCATCTCACCACAGCCAGGTAGGACAGTTTGTAACTGACCGTGCCATCAGCAGAGAACTGGACAGCGAGAGGTGTGTCATCTCACCACAGCCAGGTAGGACAGTTTGTAACTGACCGTGCCATCAGCAGAGAACTGGACAGCGAGAGGTGTGTCATCTCACCACAGCCAGGTAGGACAGTTTGTAACTGACCGTGCCATCAGCAGAGAACTGGACAGCGAGAGGTGTGTCAACTCACCACAGCCAGGTAGGACAGTTTGTAACTGACCGTGCCATCAGCAGAGAACTGGACAGCGAGAGGTGTGTCAACTCACCACAGCCAGGTAGGAGCCGTACTGGCTCTCAGTGGTCAGGCCTCCTTTCTTCATGATCCAGTTGTAGGAGCGGAAGTCCTCGCCCCCGTCACAGCCGTCGTTGCCCTCTCCCCAGGAACAGTCCATCAGCTCTTGTTGGGACAGGCGCACCAAGTTCCCTGTCTGCTCATGCACACACACATACACATATATATCACTGTTAGTTGGCATCAGATGCTAAGGAGGACATGGTATGCTTTGCTGTTCATGTTGATAGAAGACAGGGAGTTATGGTTTACTTTTTGTAACACAGCTGTCTTATTATTCTTCTTTTAATACTCAGCAACTACTGTTATCTGTCATATGAGTGAACATGCATTATGCTGCTGTGCTAAGCCTGACATGCCAGGCCCAGCACATCAACTTTGGCATAAAAGAGAATAGTTATCTTTTCATTCTTTCTGGAAACAAGGCAGGAAATGGACCAAGAAGGCAAAAAATAGACAAGAAGGGGGCAACAGGAAGAAAAGGAATAAGGCAAAAGCAAAGGGAGGGATAGAAAAGAGGACATTCCTAGCACAGAATTCCAAGAAGGTTGGGATGCTATTTACACTGACAGGCCCCTGGCACCCCCATGGAGGAGTACCACTGAGGTGCCACATCATCAACTCACATTTCAAGGAAGGACAAAGAAAAAAAGGACAAAGACATTTTAGTGTTTAAGTTACAGATGGAAGAATGTCCCATATTATGGCAGGACAAAAATGCATTACTGTTTGAGTCATTGACAGCAGTATTTGTATAAACAGAGCATAGAGGGACAGATATCCATCACTGTTTGTGTCATTAATGGAAGTAAGTAACAGGTTATTGATACATGAATATTATATCATTGTTTGCGAACTGATGGAAATATGTGACGCTCCACCACAAAATGAGTCACTTAGCACATGACCCACTTTTCCGCTAGGAGCCATTAAAGGCAGGTGGGGGTCAAGCTTACGGTTTTGAAATTTTTTATTGATTATTAAACTAAAGCCACTATTCTACCTCGTAGTGAAATATCAAGGCATTTTTTAAATTTCCTTTTGCCTCTAAACGTGTTTAAAAAAACAAAAAACCCACAAGCCTTCCTTCTGACCACCTATTACGATGCTTAACTTGTTAATTTCTCATTTTGTCATTTCCTACGGTCTATCATTTCAAGTTGCAATAACTTTTGATAGAATTGTCTGATTTTCAATCTGTTTTTTGTGTTCTATAGCCATTTCATTGCAAACTAATAACATGTCAATGACTAAAAATTGACCTCTGGTGCTATGCAAATCATTATGTGGTGGAGCGTCACATATGTTAATGTCAAAGATGGACAAGTGACAGAGTGAGAAATATGACACTGAAAGGATGAATGTTATAGATAATACCTCACTGAGCAGAAAATGTCATATCTCCAGAATGTTAAAACACCATACCCTGAATGGATGTCAGTACTAAATAAATGTCACAGCTTACTGTGCCACATCTGATATATCACAGAATGGCATACTACTTAGTGTCCCTCTGCTTGCACTGATAGTTTCTTAACTTTTCAAGCGCTCCTGGAGTTGACAGTACCTCAATGCCGTGTCACTGAAGGACAGATGTCTCTCACTGTCAAGATCACAAAAAGATATTCACATAATATGCCAACATGGCAGAGGGTTTTGGAACATAAAATCAAGATCAGAGACTATGCGACTGACAGATGCACTTGTGACCGGTGATTTTGACCCCCCTTTGTTTTTTCTGAAGACACAGAGAGCAAAGAACGGCCCTGACCTTGATGAAGTAGGCGCCCTCAATGGTTCCCGTGGTGCCAAAACTCCAGCAGGATCCACACACTGCCTGGTCCTTCACTGGGGTCACCGCACCTGTCCACAGCACGACCACGCTCACTGTTCACTCTTTACAGTTGGTTTGTACCTGTAGCTATAGCGGTAATGACATAAGAAATTTCAGTGTTGTATGCATGGCTAGAGCATGTTTCAGATTATAAAAAAAACTAGTAAGAGGGGGGGGTTCAATCGAAGGGCACCAACTCATGCCATTAGACAACCATTTCCCCATGCACTGAGTTATTTCATCTAAAGTGTTAAGTGAAAGGTAATGAATTATGAAGGTAAGTGATAAGTAATGGATTATGAAGGTGTGTATTTCTACATGTGGAATATAAAATCTTTTCAATTAGAATGCCAGTATAAAAGAAGTTCATTGACTTTTTTAGTGAATATGGAAGCTTTTGACCTCAATACTGATTCTTGAGGGTCAGAAACTTTACTGTGTGTAAAAACAATCCTTAGTTCTTTATTGCAGACTGGCAGTTAGATACTTCCACCTTGTCAAGATAAGTAGACCAAAACTTTTTGTTTTTTTTAGCAGTCACTAATTTTTTTAAAAACAAGAAACAAAAAAGATACATAAACTTATTGAAACAAATCTTTGTTTCAAAAGGACCCCAAATAAACATTTGAACAGATTTTTTTCATTCCTCATCTAGGTTTTTTGCACATGTGACCTTTTTTTTTAAAAAAAAAAAACAAAAAAAAAACCAATAGAGGCAACCGCAATCTGTTTCTGGGGGGCTGAATCGAAAAACTAATTTGTCTGATTTTATCACTTTTATTATGTTTATTGAACAATGGCCCAAACAGTGCATCACAGAACAGCTGTAGTGTAAACTTCAGTATGGTTTTAATGAGTTATTTCTTTGGTTTTAATTAAATGCAAAAAAACCAACCCCAAACAAAACAAAAAAATACAAAACTGTGCATCAAAACTGATTTTGAAAAGGCTCATAGTTATGAACTGCTAACAAAAATCTTTCTCAACTGCTGCAGATGAAGATAACCTTGCTGCCTTTCAAAATAAAAAGTAATAAGCAAATAATATTAATAAAACTAAGTAAAAAGGTAAAAGGTAAAGGTGTCCCATAACCTAGGCGGTCATATGGGAGCAAGATATCAGAGACCTCATTTTCTCTAGGGGCCAGCATATTGAGGGCGGCGCCCATCTCCTCTCCCTTGCTGCTTTACCTTCACTGACCCTTAAGAGGGCAGGTACCCATTTACAGCTGGGTGAACTGGGGGGACTGTACTGAAGCCAAGGCATGCAAATGGTCACCCATCCAACAGGTAACCACGCTCAACGCTGCGTAACTTGACTGGGGGAAAGCGAGCGCTTTGACCATTTAGCTGTCGCACCCCCATAATAAAACTAATATTACTAATATTGCAATCAAAATTGTTTGGTGAAGGAATATAGTTTTTTCAGAGGGTGGGGGATTTTTAAAAGCTTAATGGCATTCAGATTCAGTAGAAAATCAAAAAAAGAATAATCAAACTTTGTGTATGTGTGTGTGTGCACATATATAAATCTGTGCATAAATGTGTGTGAGCACATTCATCCATATACTGCACATGCACAGAGTTAACATGCACATAAAAAAAACCCTCTCCTTACCATACAGCCTCCAATCCATCTGATCAGGAACATCGACGTTAGCAAACTCCGCATCGCTGAATGGCAGCCCCTTGATGCCCTCGTAGTTCTGGGTGCGGTGGAATTTATTCCTCAGCTTCAGCTCTCTGTCGGAGCGGTCAGCCAGGTGGTTGATGGCCAGTCTGTAGGTCAGTCCCTGCCGGTTCATGGAGTGGACGTACCTGCAGAGTGACCACACTGGCTGATTTCAGGGTCAGTGTTGGACTGAGGGCTTTGTCCAGCAATGGACAGAGCTTGTCTGATTTGGATTTTCAATGGCCTTAAAATAGGGACCCCAAAACTTAAGGACTTTTTAAGGACTATAAGAACACTGAGAATAAACTATACGCCTACATGATCAGTGCGAGTTTAGACAGCAGCACATGTGCAACAAAGCCCTACATTACATACCTTTGTTACAAAATACACAAAGTAAATTGGTGTTTTCTCAAATACATTTTTAGTTAATTTTTGTTTTCCTTTTTTAAATATATGTTTTGTAGCCTACCATGATGCTTAGACAGTGAACAGCAACAAACCAGTTTGTGCAAAATACCATTTTGCTATGCATCTGTCATCTCCTAAAAAGCCAGCTGACATTACAATCATGATAAAACAAGGCCACTGAAGTCACCAGAAAGCAAACAATACTGGACAAGTCTCATAAACACTTCTATAAAATGGCATTACTTCAAGCAATTCCATAAAAAAAGTTTTTGTAGAAGTGGCATATTTTTTGTTAGCACTCAAGTTTACAAACGCTTTCTGTATCACTCTGAAGCTCTTTTCTCTTGTAGATTGAACTTTGCTTATTTCAACAAATGAAAAAATCAACCCATTTGCCCTGAAGATAGCTTTAAGATGAAACCCATAGATTTGCTTGTTCATTATGAGATATGATCTTAACTAAACATTTGACATATTGCCGAACCCCCCCCCTGATTTCCCCTAAATTGGGAATGTCACAGAGAAAGAGAGTCTTTAACACATAAGGATCTATGGTGTTTTGTTCCTAGATTTGTAAAAGAAAATAAGGTGTTTTTCTTTTTGGGAAGGGGGGGGGGGGGGAGGCAGAGTAGGAGGAGGAAAAACTAAACACAAAACTTCACAAGCTTTCTTTATTTCAGGCCTGTGCTAGGTAGCAAAACTCACCGAACGTTCTGGCGGAAGTGGTTCTGTCGGAGAGTGTGTTCCATGTCATCCTTGTAGACCTTGTTGTGCTGGGTTTTGAACTCCTGGAACATGGGGGGGATGTGGCTGTCGTCCCCGTGCACAAACTCCCGCATGGGGTTGAAGATCAGGTGATGCTCCTTGCCGGGGCCCGGGAAGCCAGTGCATGTCAGATCTGGGGGGAGCAGGCCACCCTTTTTATCATCTCACCTTTCACAGTGCACAAATCCAACACCACTCAGTCAAGAGTGCTATATACTATATTTAGCACACCCCTTCCTTTTACTTATTCCAAGTGTGGTCAGTTCCTGCTATAATTAGCACAACCTGGCCCCATCTGGGCTGGTATGGGATGGATTAATTAGCCACTGAAAAGAGCTGAAAGTGGGGGGAAACTGACAGCTGTGCATTACATGGTTCCAACAGACTTCTCTCCAGGTACAACATTCAAAGAGCTTTCAAGGAGTTTTTTCAGAAATTCAAGTGTAAAATTCATGAAGTATTTACTTTTGTAATTTTCATATGCTAAGCTGTCTTACTGATTGCCAGGCTAAATAAGATTAGCAATACATATGTATAGCTGCAAACCTTTGAGAATCCAGAAACAGAATTTGGTTGGTTGGGGTGGGGGTGAGGGAGGACTTGCCCCCATCCTGATAACATGGGGGTCAAGGGGGAGTAGCCCCTTGAAGCTGAGGCCTTTTGATGGTGAAAACAGCAAAGTTAATATCTTCTGACATGATCGACACCATAGTCGAGCGGTTAACACCATTCGGCTTCAATCCCATGGGTCTATGAACTTAGTCGTGGGTTCAAATCTTGGTGGCATCTGGTGAATTCAAGGTGGGGATTTTTATAATCTTCCAGGCTAACTTCAAGTGCAGATCTGCAAGTGCCTTAGTTCCGTGTATATGCATGCAGAAGACTGCGTATGCATGTTAAGTATTCAATAATTCATGTGTGCCTTCGGTGGGTTATGGAAACACAAACATGCTCAGTATAATACATCCTCAAAGTCGGGATGCGGCTACCTTCATGGTCGGCCAAAAGAGTTGCTCTGCCGGATTAATGAAAAATAACACCAAAAAATCTCCTGCACCACCTGCACTGATTTTTGAAAAAAAAAAGTTTATATCAACTGAGGTCACAATTGTCAGTTTCCCTACTTTTCGCCTGCTCTCAGCTGCTATTCATCCCATCCCATCCAAGCCCAGCTGGTGCTAATTACAGCTAACTGACCACACTTGGACTTGGTCAGAGGAAGGGCATGCTAATTTTAGCACTGGGCCCTTATGCTGAATTTGCATGTTGTGAAGTCCAAAGAGTGTCAAATTTGGGGCGTACTACTTCAGCTCTTAAAGCTGGTAACAGCTTCATTCAATTCATATCTATCCACTAGGCCTATGGCATGCAGCAGAATACTATCTATCACATACTCCGCAAAAACACTTGTTTTGTTGGTTGCTACTTTGGCAGTTTTGTCTCTGAACTCTGTTTTCATCAGTTACTATTGTATTTAACACACAGTTTCAGCCTAGCTTTGTTATTTTGAATTCTGATGGACATAACTCCATTCAACTTCAAATATTTCTATAACTATTTCTGGGTTTTTTAACTTCTATTTTTTGTGGATGTGACAGGCGACTTTTGTTGACTTTTTGGGTGACTTTTTGATAATTACTTTGCATGCACAACATCAGTAATTATCTCCCTTAGACACTGTTGTTTGCTACTCCCGGTTTGTTATTCCTATGCACACACACAGCCATTTGAACCATTATTTACCTATTTATTTATTTACATAAAACTTTATCTTCTGCTTTTCATCATCCTTTGAGAGAATTTTTTTTTATTTTTATCAAACATGCTTTGATTTTCAAAGGTTATCAAGGAGGTTTTTGTCACAGGTTGACACTGGTTATTTTCAAGAGGATTCAAGGCCTTAACAAGGAGGTCTCAAAATTCAAGCAAATTCATGGAGTTTCAAGGAAAGTGCAAACCTTGCATTAACAGATTTTTCTTCTATAGATGTGCAAGATTTTAATCATGCAAGCAGGTATATATTCAATCATACAGTAAGTGACCATCACTGAGCCTGGATACAGCAACAGAGTTTGAACATGTTCTGGATAATTCCAGAATCCTATGGGATGAAAAATGCATGGGTATACACAGATCTTGAATACAAGACAGCTCCACTGTATCTTTTTACAGAATGACTCACGGTGAAGTCTGAAAGCTTGTGGATACCTGAGAATCTTCAACAACTGCAGGTGATTTGTTTTTGATCCATCAATTTGACACTGTGTTATAACTTTCTTCTGATTTTTTAATTCCTTTTTTTGTGGATGTGGGTTTTTTTCAACCACAGAGAAAGATGTAATACACAGAAAACAACACTTAAAAAATATATATCTAAAAAAAGAAAGAAAAGAAAAACCCTGAGAAGAAGAAAGAACTGACCTAAAAAAGATTGATCTTAAAAACAACTTTTCTTAACCTTACCCCCCCCCCTCCTCCCACAGACACACTCACCCCCCCCCCCCCCCCTAAACCCCACAGAAAACATCAGGAACCCCCCCCCCCCCACTCCCCTCCACTCACTGCCGACGTTGAAGATGCTGGGGTCGATCTTGATGTCCCCTTTGTAGTCCATGTAGTCCAGCACGTACTTGTCAAAGTGGGACCCGATCAGGGAGTCGAACCCCATCATCTCGTAGCGCACGGGGGCCCCCGAGGCCTGGTCCACCCAGAGAGTGTAGGTGTTGGTCTTCTTGCCGTTCACCACCACCTGCTGCCACACCTTGCACATGAACCCCCTCAGCTCCTCCGACCCCTTCAGCTGCAATCAGATCATGGACACATCTACAATGCAAATTTGCCTAAGGGTATAGACACGGGTCCAAAAGTGCCCTAAATCATGTTTTTTTTTAGAATAAAAAATTGCTGGATACATTTATGAAGGTCTCCCTGTGCGAATTTAAACAATTCAGGTTGTAAAAAATGTCTGTAGAAACAGGTTACTTCAACCTGTTATAGATAAAAAGGTTTAGGAGTTTGAAACATTTCGTTTTGGTGGCCATTTTGGATTGTTTCCATGGCAACAGTGCAGAAAACTGAGAAATTCTTTGATTTTTATGCTTTACAAGTGATGCCCTTTCAATATATGGGATAACTTTTAACATGGGCTTGTAAACAAAATTTCATCAGTTTCGACCCCATGTCCCACCTTAATAAAGGTAAAAATAAGGTAAAGGTGTCCCATAACATATGTGGTTGTAGGGGAGTGAGGCATAAGAGACCTCAGCTTTTCTAGGGGTGAGCATATTGAGGGTGGCACCCATCTCTTCTCCCTCGCTGCTTTACCTTCCCTGACCCTCAAATGGGCACTCAGGTACCCATTTACAGCTGGGTGAACTGGGGAACTGTACTGAAGCCAAGGAGCGCAAACAGTCACCCATTCACATGGTAACCACGCTTGATGCTGTTTAACTGTAGCTTGGGGAAAGCGATTGCTCTGACCACTGAGTTATCTTCTTCATCAAACGCTTAAGACAGCTACTATTCTTGTCTGTTATATGAGTGAAAAAGCATTGTGCTGCTATTAAGTACCTGACAAGTCAGGCCCAGCACATCCAAATTTTGCACGGGAGAGAATTGCTATCTTTTAAGTCTTCCTGGAAAAAATGCAGGACAATGGACCAAGAAGGCAGAAAATAGACATGAAGGTGACAGGAAGAAAAGAAATAATGCAGAATTTATATAGTAAATTTTCAGAAGGTGGAGATGCTGTTTATATTGACAGGCCCCTGGCATCCTCATGGGGAAGTTTTCAATGTGATATGTGTTTTGTGTTTTAGGAATGTCAGGTGAATGGAAGTCACTGAACAGCAGACAACATGATTCGATGTATGTCTTGGAATGGCGAGTTTATCAAGTCTGAAAGAAAGTCTTGTTCGTTGAAGTTATTAAATTTCCTGTAAAAGATGGTTTTATGTCCTACTTTAGGAATTTTGATATGATTGTTAAACCAAGTAAAACACACAGAATTATGATCACTGCATCTACAGGAGGGGGCACATACTTCTGTTATGTTTTGTTTTGTAGTGGTATAGATATGATCTATCAAAGTTCTAGAGTTATCTGTTACCCAAGTTGGTTTGTCTATCAGTTGTTCCAGGCCATAGTACTGTTGTGACTCCATTTAGACTTGGGTTTTAATAAGTCTATGTTAAAATCCCCAAGAATAATTGTTTCATAGTTTAAAAGTGTCACTTTCTCCATAAGAGATTTAAATATTTCAAACCAGTCTGTGGTTTCCGAAGGATTTCTGTATATGAATCCTATTAATATTGGACTATTGTGTTTTAAATTTATATCAACTCAAATCGATTCAATGTCATAAACATCAAAGTTGTATAATCTTTTACAACTCAGTGAAGAGGCAAAATATGTTAATAACCCAGTGGACTTGGGCTTGTGTGGATCATGGCTGGAAGATCTGATATCCTGAAATATTCATGCATGCGTCAGTTATATGTGGTGAGAGTTGAGATTCAGCAAGGCAAAACAAATGAAACTGATTCCCATCGTTGTTCAGTATGGTCGAAATATCTTTTTTGTTTGTTGCATTGTTGATATTCAGGTAGCCTACATGGAGGACTTGCTTTGTGGGCCACTTGTCTGAAGTAAGGGACATGTCAAAATTAATTGTTTTTATATACATGTATAAGATCTATCAAAATAGGAGACTTGATTATCAAATTTTCAAACAAAACCCCCCTAATAAATGAATATAAAATACTAAAAAAAAATTTTTTTTAACATGCAACAAGAGACAAAATAAGCCAAAATTAGCTAAAATACAATTTCAAGAGCTAAAATATAATAACACAAATCAAAATCTGAAAGAAATCAATGTGTTTTAACAAAAAACTTTTAAAGTCCAGTCCTGTTTTTACATAGACGATATATTCATAAAAAATAATAAACCATATAAATTGGGAGGAAAAAATATTTGGGGTTCAAAACTAAAATACAATTTTTTTGCTAAATCAATATAATCAATTACACACAAAATATTAATATGAAACTAAACACAAAGAGATACAATGACAAAGAATAATAGAAAAAAAGCAAACAAAATATACGTAATTATTTCTTGCAGAACTGGTTCAAAACTTCAATCTACAACAATGCAACAGCTGCTCTGTTACAAGAGTCTCTGGTATCCCGATATACCTGCTAGATATAAAGGCAATTTATCTACTCTAACAGAATACTTATTAACCACACTGCAAGCACGACATTGACCAACATCATTTGATATTCTGGAAAGAAAGAAAAAAAAGGGAGGGGAGGGGCTGGGTGAAAGTATTGGAGAGAGAGAGAGAGAGAGAGAGAGAGAGAGAGAGAGAGAGAGAGAGAGAGAGAGAGAGAGAGAGAGAGAGAGAACTCGAACTCGAACTCGAATGTTTTATTGAGGAAATATGGATAAGCCAGAGGCTTCTTTACACCAGGTCCTCATAAAAACAAAAACAAAAACAACAACAACAAACAAACAAAATACCCCAAAAAACCCACCAACATCAAAACCCACTGGCAAACAATCATAAGAATTATATAACATATAGATATAGTAAAGCAAATGATAAGCTTAATTACTTAGTTATTTATATAACCAACTATCCAACTACACTCACAATTACAGGCACAAGCAAAATCTCAATATACACTATTCAAAGTCACAACCCTTAATATTAGTCTTATCCAACTTCACACTCTAAATTACAAATTCAAATTATTCTACGCTAACAAGACAAAACACATCCCTACACTATTTCAATGACACGAAAGCGAGAAACTAAGTTCAAAACAATCAGATTTTCCATCTCTCTCTCTCTCTCTCTCTCTCTCTCTCTCTCTCTCTCTCTCTCTCTCTCTCTCTCTCTCTCCTCTCTCCCTCTCTCTCTCTCTCTCTCTCTCTTCTCTCATCACACTCATAAAATAATACAATTTATATGACTGCCTATAGGAATAAACATACCATCCAAAACGACATTCTAATCACAAATTCAAATAATTTTACTCCAACAGAACAACACGCACTCTATACACCATTTAATAGCATCAAGGAAAAAATAGTTCAAGATAATTAAAATTTCAATGCACACACATACACGAGCGCACACGCACACACACACACACACACACATGCACACGCACACACACACACGCACACGCACACATACAATAACATGAATATACAAATGAATAAATAAAAATATATAAAAAATCAAAAAAAATTCCAAGACCTTATCTATGCAATACAATAATTCTACATACATAATACAATGCAACCCTTCAATGATATAATAGCAAGAAGTGGAAGTACAAAAAAATCAAAATGTCACACACACACACACACACACACACACACACACACACACACCACACACACACACACACACACACACACACACACACATACGACACAAACAAAGCACAATAAAGGCCAGACAGTTGGAAATACAACCGGCAATGAACAAAATAAGTATATGAATATATGCTTTGGTCTTTACGAAAGACAAGATCATATTTCATTCAGAACATTTCAAATAAATATTTATGATAAGCTTTTTTGAATGAAGACAGACTAGATTTCTGTTTTATTTTATCTGGAATTTCATCCCATTCTTTGCTACCTGAATAGATGAGGGATGTCTTGAAAAGATCCGTTCTTGGACGGGGGATACAAAAAGTACTCTTGCCCCGAATATTTCTCATCAAAAATCTTTCAGAAAGATATTCTGGAGCAAGATTATTTATAATTTTGTACATAAAAACACCTTTGTTAAAGCGACATCGTAATTTGAAAGGAAAAATGTTAAGTTCTTTGTAATCTGTATCTTCCAAAGATGTTGATTTAAGGAGTACAATTTTTAATGAACGTCTATATAAACTCTCTAGTCGCTTAAGACAATTTTTACTAGCTAAGTCCCAACAGGTAGAGGCATAATCTATATCTGGTTGTATGTAAGCATGAAAAAATAACTTCCGAGTATGTTGATCTAGCAAATGTTTTATTCTGTTTAGCTGAAAAATTTTTTGGGCTAGCTTCTTAGACAGAATAGAAGCATGACTTGACCAAGACAGATGATTATCAATATTTAAACCAAGCAATTTATGAGAATCCACTTCTTCTAAACTTTTGTGATATACTTTAATATCTGGTAGTTGAAATTTTATATTTTGTCTTTTTTGCCTTGTTGTAACTAGCATGAATTTTGACTTTTCAGAGTGGAGAGCCATGTGATTAATTTCAGACCATCTAATAATGTTATCAATATCTTTTTGTAATTCAGTACATACAACACTGGCATCTTTAGCTTTATAACATCTTTAGCTGGCATCTTTAGCTTTAGCTTTATAGAGAGAGAGAGAGAGAGAGAGAGAGAGAGAGAGAGAGAGGAGAGAGAGAGAGAGAGAGAGAGAGAGAGAGAGAGAGAGAGAGAGAGAGAGAGACAGACAGACAGACAGACAGACAGACAGAGACAGAGGCAGAGAGACAGAGAGAGACAGAGACAGATTTCAATTCAAGAAAAATTGAATTAATTGATGAATTAACTTAGTATAACAATATGTATTTTTTTTAACTTTTCCTGGAACAAATACAGACAAATACAGAACATGCGCAGGTCTGTGACATGCATGCATGTCTGAAGGAGAAAAGGACCAAAACCTGACTGGGTGGGTGGCCGTTACTTACCTTCATGCCTGAGGTGTCAGGCAGGATGGCCTGAGGAGCGACAGGTGCGTCACTGGATCCGTTCACGCCAAAACAGCTGAGCTGGTTGGTCACCTGGTAGGTGGTCATGTAGGCCACCTTGAAGGAGGCCCCATAGCTGCCTTCGTCCCCACGGAGGATGCTCTTCACCAGTCCTAAAGGATACATATTTCGCTGATATTAGTCACCTAAACCTGCACTGCCAAGAAATCCTAAAGGATACATATTTCACAGATATTAGTCACCTAAACCTGCACAGTAAAGAAATCCTAAAGGATACATATTTCGCTGATATTAGTCACCTAAACCTGCACTGCCAAGAAATCCTAAAGGATACATATTTCACTGATATTAGTCATCTAAACCTCCACAGTAAAGAAATCCTAAAGGATACATATTTCACTGATATTAGTCACCTAAACATGCACTGCCAAGAAATCCTAAAGGATACATATTTCGCTGATATTAGTCACCTAAACCTGCACTGCTAAGAAATCCTAAAGAATACATATTTCGCTGATATTAGTCACCTAAACCTGCACTGCGAAGAGTAAAGTCTTTTTAAAAAAAAAAAAAAAAACAACCCAACCCAACCCAACCCCCCCCCCCCCCCCCCCCCCCCAACTGGGCAAACTAAAAAGCAGAGCAGTTACTCTCACTATAGATGTACCCTGACAATGAAAGGGAAAGAAAAACATAACAATGATGAAGTGGAATCCAGTGCAGTTCTGTAACTTTGACTGGAGATTTCATAGGTCAGTTCTTGGAGCTCAGATGAAAGCAAGCATGTGTATGCTGTCAAAAAAAAGGAAGTAAATTGTTAAACTTTGATTCTTTAATATAAAAAGTATCAAGTATCTGAACTCACTAAGGATCAAGAAAATGAAACAAAAGTCCAGATTTTTAACTTTTTTCTTCAAAAATCATATTTTCAGAAAGAAGACAGTGGTGGGCTGCCAAAAATCAAAGACATTTCTGATACAAGACCTCGACTATGTTCAGAACCCACCTGTTCCTAAAAGTATTACATGGCTGCCCCCACAGCAGGTCAAAAATGGCCATACACTGTATCATGTGTATGTGACATTCTTTACCAAATACAACTGATGTACACTACACAAAGAACTCTGTTGTTTTGTTCTTTTCATTTCTCACACACATTTGGTCTTATGTGTTAGATCTATCATCTGCTGAATCTGTTTAATTAATCGAAGAAAGCTGAAGAGCATACCGATCTATGTCATACTTCATTTCTAATAATTCTTTAAAAAAAAGTACCACTGCTACCCCCTGTGAAAAGGATAATAAGGTATGGATAAATAACAATGAATTAATATCTTAATACAGAGGCCTGATCTTAATACACATGAATACATGTATATGAATCGAATGTACTCTTGTTCAGTTTCTACTGCCAAAAGCAAAAATTCAATATTTTTACATGAAGACACTGAAGCATTCA
>JASPKP010002165.1:0-7500 GCA_030674155.1 Stramonita haemastoma
CAGACACCTAGGTTGCCTTTTGGGGCCCCAAAAACCCCACCTGTTTGGAATAAGGGGGCCAAACCTCTTTGAAGAAGATTCCGTTCGAGGGATTTTTTCCTTTGGGAGTTGACGTCAGTGCCAACTCCATTCCCCCTTAAGTCCCGGGGATGAGATTAAAAACCCGAGGCCCTTGTGGAAACGCAGCAAAAAAAAAAATCTCGCGCACATGTTAAATCCTGTTCCGCTTTTCGTAAGAGTAGGCCATTGCATGGGAAAGATGACAAGGTGTAAAAAACGCAAAAACACGGGGATGGTTTAAAAAAAGCAAAAATTGCTTATTCGTTTCTTGATTGAAAGAAAAAATATATGAATGTTAATAAAAATAAAGAAAGAAGGGGATTTTTTTTTTTGGATATAATTTTTATTTTGCTTTTTTTTTTTTTTTTTTTTTTTTTTCCCTGTTTTTATCTGAAGTTGGTTTGTGGCCCTTTACATTTATTTATTTATTTTTTTTTATTTATTTTTTTTTTTTTTTTATTTATTTATTTTTCATTTATTTATTTATTTATTTATTTATTATTTATTTATTCATTTATTTATTTATTTATTATTTATTCATTCATTTATTTTTTTATTCATTTTTTTTATTTTTTTATTTATTTTTCATTTTTTTATTTATTTATTTATTCTTTTATTTTACCCATTCATTCATTTATTTATTTTATTTATGTATTTATTTATTTTTTTTTTTTCCCTTGGCTAGAGCTCGGGGTTTCTCAAGGGGGGAGTTTTTTTGCATGTTGATTTTTTCTCCCCCCCCCCCCCCCCCCCACTCCCCCCTCCCCATCCCAATCATGAAGGTACCACATTCTGACTTCCGAGTGCTTCTTTATAAAAAAAAGTAAAATTGAATTTTGTTGTTTGTTTTGCGTGCCCTTACTTTGTCACCCGGTGTGCGTTCTTTTCTCTGTCTCTCGTCTCTGTCTTCTCTGTCTCGGCTCTCCTCTCTCTGTCTCTGTCTGTCTGTCTCTCTCTCTTCTTATCCTCTCTCTCTCTCACTCTCTTGTCTCTCTCTTCTCTATCTATCTCTCTTCTCACTCTCCACTCTCTGTCTCTTTCTGTCTCTCTCCCCCCTTCTCTGTCTCGTCTTCTGTCTGTCTCCTCTCTATCCCCCCTTCCCCTCTCTCTCTCTCTCTACTCTCTCTCTCTTCTATACATCTCTCTCTCTTCTCTCTCTATCTTCTCCCCCCCCCCCCCTCTTTTCCACTCTCTTCTCACTCTCTCTCTCTTTCTCTCTCTCTTCTCTTTTCTTTTCTCTCTCTCTTTCTCTCTAAATCTCTCTCTCTCTCTTTTTCCTCTCTCCCCTCTCTCTCTCTCTCTCTTCTTTTCTTTTTCCCCCCCCCCCCCCCCTCTTTTTTCCTTTCCCAGGTGGGAGGGTGCAAAAAGGAGTGTATTTTTGTGGGGAATGCCCCCCGGGGGGGTGGGAGGGGGGAGGGGGGTTCAAAGTTGAGTAATGTGTAATGTAAATCCTCTGATTGTGATGCTGATTTTGTGATTTTCCACCACATAATGAGTCGATTGCAGTTAGTTTTTTTTTTTTTTGAATTTTTTAATTTGCAATGAAATGGCTATACAACAGAAAAAAAAACCAATTTTAATGGACAATTCTATCAAATTTTTTAAAAAATTTTTTAAAAATGTAGACTGCGGAAGTGAAAAAAGGGGCAATCGACAAGGTTGCATCCTAATTGGTGTCAGAATGGGGTTTGGGGTTTTTTTAAAAAAACATTTTTTAAAAGGAAAAAAAGGAAAAAAAATTTTGCGTTATATTTCATTAAAAATTTAAAAAATATTTGCTATAGTGTTAAAATCGATAAAAAAACTCAAATCGAAACCTGACCCCCACCTGCCAAAAATGGCTCCTAGCGGAAAAGGGGGGGAGGTGCTAAGGATTATTTGGGTGGGCGTCACACATACGACAGGAGGCCCCCAGACAACGGAGAAAAGGGAAGGGGGATCATGTTGTTGCCCCTATGGGGCCCCAACTCAGTATTTGCCTGGGGGTGAACTAAACAAAAAAAAAAAAGGGAATCTCCCCCTTTTAAAAAAAAAAAAAAAAAAAATGCTCAATTTTTTGTTTGTCTTTTTACTACAAAAATGCTGGCCAACTTTTTGTTCATGAATACATTTTTTTCCCCCCCTTTATTTTTTGTCATTTAAAAAGTGGTTCCCCCGGCTGGAACCCCAGAGACAAAAAGCTGGTAAAATGATCACACAGACTTGGATAGCGGGGGCATGCAAACAAAAAACAAAACACAGTACAAATGGTGACGACAGTTAGTTCCCCAAGGTGGTTTTTATGGCAGAAGGAAAAAGGGGAGCCACTGACACCTACAGGGGCCCAAATCACTGAAAAAGACCGTGGGTCTGGGGGGGGTACGGGGGGTGGAAATCAGCAGAGGGAGAGATGGTAACCCTGGTGGCTTTGTGGGGATCCTCTGATGACTGCAGCGGTGGAAAAAATTTTATGGAGGGGTTTTTAGGGGGGGATTTGGGGTTTTTTTCGTAAAAGGCCATTTTTCCTTTTCTGACTTCGATCTGTTTTTTTGGAACCCCGGCAAATGATGTAAACTTGATTTTGAGGGTTTATTTATTATTTTTTTTCTGTTGATGCGGGGGGAAATTTTTTCCCCTGCTGTTTTAGGTGAATTTTCCTGCTGTTGTTTTACAAGGGAAAGTGTTTTGGGGGAAGCTGGCCTTTTATTGGTGGATTTTCAGTTGAAAGTTGTTAATGCTGCTATTATCAGTATTGGAGTGATAAAATGTATATTGATCGTTGTTAAGTCGGTTATTAATGACGTTGTCAAAACAGTTTTTCACAAAGAAAAATTTGGCCTGTTTGTTGAAATTGTCGTTTGGTGAAAATGAACTTTGTGATATTTTAAAATTTTCAGACATTTTTTACAAAGTGTTTTTTTGTGAAATTTTTTTTTTTTTTTATATGAAATTCTTAGTTTTGTAGGGGAAAGATTGTGTTAGGAGGGGGGGGGGGGGGGGGGGGGGGGGGGGGGGAAAAAAATGTTGCTGATTATGAAATTTAAGTTGTGTGTGTTATGAAATATTTTTTTTATGAGTAAAAAAAAAAAAAAAAATGTGTTTCTGATGTGACTTCTGGGGTTTGGGTACGTATATAAAAATTGTCATTAAAGGGGGGACAAAAATACCACCGATCATGAGAAAGTTGTGGCGTAAATTTTTTCATTTGGAGAAAAACTATTTTTTTTTTTTCATGGAAGCCTCATTATCCGTGTAAAGTTTTTTTTTAAATTTTTCCTTGTTTATCTAAATTATCATTTTTTTTGGGGGGACGGGGTCCACCCCCAAAATAGTCACTTTGCACCGACCCCCTTTTTGTAGGAGCCTTTTTTTGGGGGGAGGAGAGTCGGGTGTTGACTGGAGATTTTGTTGTCATGCGGGGGTCTGTTGTTGTGGTTTTTTTTTTGGGGGGTTTTTTTAATACCCCACGATTTTTGTATTACGCAATTTCTTTTGAAAACATTGGACTATAAGAAATTAGTTGAATCATACAAAAATGAATATATTATTTGTTTTATTATATTATTTTATATACATACATTATTTTGTGTTGTCTTTCTTTATTGCTGAAAAGAACTGTTGTATTTTGGATTGTGATATTATCATTTCCATGTTTTTTTTTTTGCTTTGCCTGCCTTAAGACCCTCACAAATGTACTCAAGTTTTACCGATCGCTGTCCCCAAATGCTTTTTACTTTTGGGATATTAAAATTTCCCCTCGTTGCTTGTTAAAAAAACACGTCATTATTTGTTTTTATCTTCAAGTTTTTCTTCCTTTAAAACGGCAGACAAATACTTCAGTATAAACTGGTTGTTTTTTTTTTTCATAAAAGTGTGTATGGATATTATGTAACAGTGCCTTATTTGCAGAGTGAAAAAGAAAAAAAAAACAACTCTTTTTTTGTTGTTGTTGTTGTTTTTTTTTCCCCTTGGTAGAGCTCCGTGTTTTTATCTCGGGGGGGGGGATTTTTGTAAAACGAGTGGTTTTTTCCCGCCGTTAATTAAGGCGTGTGTTTGACTTGGGGTAAAGGATGATTTGAACAGTTGCCCCGTTTAAACCCTGGAGGGGGGATGGGGATAAGTTGTGAGTTCTGTAAGTTTTGTCACTAGACCGCACTGGTGAGTTTGGAGTCCATGCGTCAAGGCCTAGGTATGGTGACCATTTTTGCGGGGGGCGGGATAGCCTAGGGGTTAAAAGTGGTTCAGGGCCGTTTTGGCCCGGATAACCCCCCAGGAGGCCTGTTTGGGAAATTTAACCTTTGTTTAGCTTCAGTATGATCCAGCGCCGCCACAGTGTCTAGTTTTTGGGGCTTGGCTCTAATAAAAAGGTTTGGGGGGGTTCGATCCCGCTTTGGCTATGGTTTGTTTGCCCCCTTGGAAAAAAAGGCACTTTACGGCTGTTTTCTCCCCCCCCCCAGGGTGAAAAAGGGGGGGGTACCAACTTGTTTGGGGGGTTTAAAACCCCGCGATAGACGGGGCCCCTTCCCCGGGGGGAGTCTTGACTTCAGTCGTTAAGCCAAAAAAACCGGGATAAGCCCCCGGCTGTGACCTTAGGGGGGCAGACTTTAACTTTTAACTGACTCCCGACAGGCAGGACACCTCGGTGGTCAGAGCCCTGTTTTTTCCCCCAATAGGTTAAGCGCTTTTAGCGGGTTACCAAGTGGATGGGTGCCCTTTTGCACCCTGGGTCAGTACGTCCCCCTGTTCACCAGTGTAATGGGTCCCCCCCCCCCTTTAGGGTCAGGGGGGTAAAAAAAACAGGGAGAGGGAGGGGGGGGCCCCCAAAAAATGTGGCCCCCCCAGAGAAGCTGAGGTCTCGGACCCTTGCTCCCCTACGATCATCAGGTTATGGAAAACCCTTTTCCTTTCTTTTGGATGACCCGGAAAAACCCAAATCAGTGTGCAAACGCACGGATAGCACACGAAAAAACTCTTTCCACCTTTTGAAAAGTGGGCCCTTTTGCCCCAGTGGAAAAAATGGAAATTTTTGTTGTTTTTTTAAAGGCATGAACCCCCCGTTGTTTTTTATACATCCTTAAAATCGTTGCGGCAACCTTAGTGATAGGCAAGAAAAAGAATCTAAATTTTCCCCCTATGAGTGAATCTGGATTCTAGCCAAGGAAGCGCATGCACAAGTGTATGCATGCACACACAATCCCGCACGCACCGCACCCAAACCACACAAAACACCACACAACCCCAAAACACACACACACACACCACACACACAAAACCCCGCATGCATGCATGCACGCACACCACACTACCCCCACCACTATCACACACACTAAACACCCCCAAACAACACCACACCACACACCCACACCACCCACACCCACAAAACACACAAAAACCCCCTATATGGTGATGATGATGAGTTATGATGATGATGATGAGATGATAATGAGATGAGAATTGGGTCTTGGAAAAAGAAGAGTAAAACGTATTGTACAAAATATGGTGAAGAAGAAAAAAAACCCCGTTTTTTTTTGGGGGGAAAAAAAAAAAGGGAAAAAAAAAAAAAAAATGATGCTTTAACTATCCTTTGAGGAAGCCTCTTGCTTGTGAAATGTATACTGTGTTTTTTCGGGGGGGTTTAGTGTGGTTGTTTTTTTTTTTTTTTTTATTCTTTTATATCGAGGAAAATGGAATAAGCACTCTTGTGCTTTTTTAATCCAGCCCCCCATGGTATGCATTTTTTTTTAAAAGTCATCTGTTCCACCGGCACAGGATGGCCTATTCTTATGAAAAGCAAACGGAAATTTTTAATGTGTCCCCAAAAAGGGTTTTGCGGCGTTCGACACGAGCCTCGTTTTTTAAATCTCATCCCAAGGACTTTTTGGGGGGGAGCGAGTCAGCATGATTTAACTCCAGGGAAAAATTCCTACTGAAAAAACAAAACCCCCCCGGGGGCGTCAAATTCCCAATCGTGGTGTGTGTTGTGTGTGTTTGTGTGTGTGTGGTGTGGTGTGTGTGTGTGTGTTTGTGTGTTTTGTGAGATTGTCAACTGTCGTGGTTTTTTGGGGGTGGGGGTTGTTTTATGTCAAAGCAGAATTTGTTATGGATGGTCGGCTGTCTGTCGTGTGCTGTTTTTTTCCTTTTTGGGGCGTGTGTTTTTTTTGTTGTTGCCCGAGTTCAGTTTGTAGCCTGCTTGTTTGCCGTATGTATGTATGTTGTATGTATGTATGTATGTTGTATGTATGTAGTTTTATGTATGATTATGTATTTGTATGTATGTAATATGTAGTAGCTGCATGCATGTTGTATTTGTTGTATGTATTTTGTATTTTGAACCATTTTTGTCCAGAGATTTCTCTGCTGAAATTTGGGCTGCCTCCCCAGGGAGAGCGTACCCCCACAAGTGCAGCGCCTAGCCAGTATGTATGTTGTGTATATATATAAAATAAAATTTTTATATTTATATATATAAATTTATTTTATAATTATATTAATATATTATAATATATATATATATTTAATATCATATGTTATGCACAATGTGTTTACTTTTTAAAGTCTGAAAATTTTTTTTTTTTTGGGGGTTTGTTTACGGTATTCTTTTTTTTTTTTTTTTTTAAAAAAACTCCGTGTTCTGTTTTGTGTTTTTTTCCTTTTTAAAAACAATATTTTTTTTTCTTTGCTTTTGTGAATGTCTTTAATGAAGAAGAACTCGGTTACGTGGATTTTCCCCTGTAAAATTTTTTCTTAGTATTTTTTAAGAGAAATTTTGTGTGTTTAATCCAATTATGTGGGGTTTTTGATATAATTATTGAGAATTTATTGCTTCACATTACAGGCCTAATGAATGTTTACTTTTGGGGGTAGTGTGTCTTGTGAATGTGTGGTGTGTGTTTGTGTATGTTGTGTATCTGTGGAGTGTGTTGTGTTTGTTTTATGTTTTTTCTCTGCGGGGGGTTGTGTGGTAGCCCTTGAAGCACCCAAAAACAACCAAATTTTTATCGGGTTTTTTTTTTTTTTTAAAAACCCCAACCCCAAAGCAAAAAAAAACCCCCCACTTAAAAAAAAAAAAAAAAACAACAACAACAAAATCAAAGAAAATTTTCAGTGATTTACAAATGGTGGGTACAAAAAAAAATCATTGATTTTTTGTGCTTGTGTGTGTCATTATGTTATATAATATTTGTGTTGTATTATGAAGATAAGGAGAATATTTTTTTTTTCATGACTGACTTCCCCGCTGGTCTATTTTTTTTTGTAACTTTCAGGTAACCAGGGTCTTTGTATTTTCAACCTACAGACGAGAAAAAAAAAGTCAAATAAAACAATTATGCAAAAATTTGTTGCTGAACAAAGATTTTGTGATTGAGGGGAAAAAAATCATTTTACTTACCTTTTGCACTTGTGCCTGCTCTCTCTCTCTGTCTGTCTGTCTGTCTGTTGTCTACTCTCTCTCTTTGTCTC
>JASPKP010002165.1:12500-17500 GCA_030674155.1 Stramonita haemastoma
TCCTACACACACATCCTCCTACACACATACACACACATACACACACACACCCTTCTACACACACACACATTTCTACACACACGCGCGCGCACATGCGCACACGCACATACTCCTACACCCCCCCCCCCCCCCTTCACACACACACACACACACACACACACACACACCACACACCCTCCTACACACACACACACACACACACACACACACACACACACACACACACCACACACACACACACACACACACACACACACCCACCCTCAACCCTCGCTACTAATTCAAAAACAAAACTAAGCCAACACGGCGTTATTAAAGAAGACAAGGCGAACACAAAGTGACTTTTAACTCCACACGCCTGTCATAGTTTCTCTACTTTACCCACTGGCGCGTTATGGAAACACTTAACAACCAAAACATGGAAACACTGGGACGGTCAATGTTGGTGTAGAAATTAAGTCAGAACTGCAGTTTGGTGGCTTTTACAGAGCTACATAGTTTCTGACCTGTTCTTAAATGGGGCGAAAGAGGTCGATAGGTCCTTTTGTTTTCGCTAGAGTGGTTTTACGAGGAGGTACAGAATTGAGAGGGGACGGCATAGCTCAGTGGTTTTGGGCACTTGCTTTCCCCACGCCAATGTTTTCAGTAGCGTCCAGCGTGGTTACCACCTGAGCTTCAGAATAGTTCCCCCAGCTGTAAATGGGTACCTGCACTCACCTTCCCTGAGGAAGGTAAAGCAGCAAGGGAGAGGAGATGGGCGCCGCCCTCAATATGCTGGCCCCTTAGAGAAGCAGAGGTCTGTGATGCCTCGTACCCCTACGACCCCCTAGGTTATGGGACACCTTTATGCCTTTTACATATTATAATTATTTATATTTTAGACATGTGTCATTAAGATCGTATGTGCAACTTCAGAGGTCAAGCGGACAAAATCAGCCGGCGACTCGAACCCGTGACCATGTAAAACCTTATATCACGGCTCCTAAGTTCTAACCACAAGACCACTACCCTCCCTCCCTCCTTCCTCTCCCAAGCTGGGGACGGATAGCCTAGTGGTCAGAACATTGCGCTGGCAATTTGACGACCCGGGTTCGATTCCGGTCGAGGAGATTTTTCTCCTGGAGTTAACATCAGTGCTGACTCCGCTCTCCCCAAAAGTCCTTCGGATGAGACTTTAAATCGAGGCCCCGTGTGCGAACGCAGGCAGAACATCTTGCGCACACGTTAAATCCTGTTCCGCTTTTCGTAAGAGTGGGCCATCGTGTGCCGGTGGAAACAGATGACATTTACAAAACTGCATACACACGGGGACTGGATGTAACAAAGCACAAGAGTGCTTATTCCATTATCCTCGATATAAAAGAAAAAAGAAAAAAAAGCCCCCAAGACCTTTCAGCTTCACCAATAGCGAGATTTGGCATAATTATGCAACGTCCCCCCCCCACCCCCCCCCCCCCCCCCCCCCCCCCCCCCCCCCCCCCCCCCGACCGTGAAGGTAGCTGCATTCCGACTTCAGGGATAGAATTGGGAGTAATGTCGGCGTTTCCTTATTAACTCACCAAACGCTGACATGAATGATGGGATCTTTAACGTGCAGAATTGGTCTGTCACGAAGGGAATGAAGGAAGGAAGGAAGGCCTGCGCCTAGAGTTGACCTGGGAGATCATCAAAAATCAAAACAACAACCCCCCCCCCCCCCCTAAAACCCCCCCCAAAACCCTCCCTTAATTCACCAGACTCCATTGAGTTTTTGAACCTACGCCTTCGTGTACCAATGGGATAAAGTCCAACGGGCTTAACCACTCAGCTAGAGCCTAGCGTCCGTCTAAAGCTGGGATGTTTTTCCCTAGAGTGCAGGCTAGGGCCTAGGGCCAATGCCTAACGTAGCCACTTTGAGACTTCGTCGATCCGTCAACTGGGTGAAGGTCATGTTGCTCAACTTTGACCTCTCTGTAGATTTCAGCTGAACCAATGGCTATTTTCTGCTTGAAATCTCAACGTTCACTTTTTTTTTTTTTTAAATTAAAAGATTTCTTCAGGGGTAAGATATTGCTGCTGGGGGGTTTTTTTTTGGGGGGGGGGGGAATGGGAAAGGGAATGTGTTATAAGTTTGTGTGAAAAACGCTACCACACAATACCACCATAACCAACCGACATCAAGCAAGAAATGAATGCAGTGGAAGTAGCCTAAGAGTGAAAATCAAGACAATGTGTGTTTTTGGAGAGAGTAGGGGGTGGGGGGATGGGGGGGGGGGGGGGGGGGGGGGGGGGGGGGATAGATGTATCATGTGCAGGTCAAAACTACTTGAACTCTCCCAGACGGTCAATTAAAAAATATGATTTCTGACGTGGAGATTTCTAGCTAAAAATGCGATCAGCACGATCCACTAGAGAGGTCAAAGGTGAGCAACACGAACTTCGTCCGATTGACCGATCCCCTGAAGGAATCCCTTTCGGAGTCAGCTCAGGGTCAGAAGATTAATGCCCTTGAACGTACAGCCCCCCCCCCCCCCCCCCCCCCCCCCCCCCCCCCCCTGTTCTCTGTATTGTATTCTGTTCAGTGGGGACATGTTGGTATGCTCTCTCTGTCTCTGTCTGTTTGTCTCTCTCCCTCAATAAAAATGTTCATTCATTCATTCATTATTCATTTATTCATTCATTCCTCTCTCTCTCTCTCTCTCTCTCTCTCTTCTCTTCTCTCCTTCTCTCTCTCTCTCTCTCTCCTCTCTCTCTCCCAGGAAGGGGACTCCAAAACGTTCTGGTCTGTTGTAGATCATTTTAATCGTAAGTTCTATAATCATAATGATTAACTATTGAACAGTGGCATGACCATTTCTTTAAGGTTTTCAATGACTTAAGTAGTGCAGGAGCACAAGAGCACATTGATAGGCTACAAGCAGATGAGGAGGAGTTAGAGCCATTGTTCAATAATCCTATATTAGAAAATTTGAAATTATTGCTGGCATAAGACATCTAAAAACGGGGAAAGTGCTGGTCCTGATCAAATAATTGGAGAAATGCTTATATATGCAAACAGACATGTAATTACTTTTCTTGTACATTATTCAATCACCTGTTCGAAAAGGGTGCTTTCCCTTTAGAGTGGGCCAAATCTATAATTATACCAATTCATAAAAAAGGAGATATCAATAATGCTGATAACTATCGAGGTGTAGCTCTCACTAGTGTTTTTGAGCAAACTCTATACTTACATTTTGAATAAAAGACTAACTAAATGGGCAGATAATGAAGAAAAAATAATTGCAGAACAAGCAGGTTTTAGAGCTAAGTACAGCACTGTTGATCATATATTTACTCTGTAATTCTCTTGTGCAAAAGCATTTGCTTTCTAATAAAAAACTATTTGTTGCCTTTGTAAGACTTTAGGAAGGCCTTCGATTCTGTAAAATAGAAATATACTTTGGAATATATTACGCAAAAATGTGTAAATGGTAAATTATACATGGCCCTTAGAGCTGTTTATAATTCAGTATTAACCTGTGTGCGTGCTGGAAATGAATATTCTGATTTTTTCGAATGCCCCAAGGGAGTGAAGCAGGGGTGTATCTTAAGCCCACAAATGTTCTCATTTTTTATAAATGAATTAGCTGTCGAATTGTCAGGAAAGGTAATCACGGTATTCAGTTTATACCTGGAGCAGTAGAAGTGTTTTTGTTACTTTTTGCTGACGATATCATTCTTTTGTCTGAGACAGTCATAGGTTTTACAAAATCAGTTAAATGTCTTAAAAGAGGAAGCAGATCGGTTTGATCTAAAATGTAAATATGGATAAAACAAACATTATTGTTTCAGAATGGGTGGGCATTTATCAGTACATGGAAAAATGGTTCTATGGAAACGATGAAGTCAAATAGTTAATACTTATAAATATTTAGGAATGGTATTTTCAACAAGGCTTAGTCTCAATTTTTGCATGGCAGGAATCTTGTAAGAAGGGGAAAAAAGGTGTGATAGAAATACTTAAAACGCTACGAAAGCTTAACTCGATAGACTGTTTCTTTATTCTGGAAGTTATTTGACACTCAAATAGAAACTTTGTTAACTTACGCCTCAGAAATATGGGGATATATGTAAATCCACAAATGGAAAAAGTCCATACATTTGCTATAAAACGTTTTTTGAATGTACCAATTCACTCCTCTAATACGGTACTATATGGAGAGATGGGAAGATATCCTCTCTATATAAGAACTTTTGTAAAGTGCATTAAGTATTGGCTAAAGTTGTTGAAACTTCCACAGACTCGTTTGTGTAGACAAGCATATGATGATGATGATTATACAGATGGACTTAGGTAAAGACAACTGGGTATATCAAATTTAAAAGTTTTTGTCAGAACATGGTTTTTAGGATGTTTGGCTGTTCAGAAGTAGGTAATGAGCGCCAGTTTCTCTCAGAATTCCAAAGACAGGCTCATTTGTTCCTTTAAACAAAATGGCACTCGGACATGGAGAATAAAAGTAAATATAGTTGGTTCTTTTCGTTTAAATGTGTTTCCAGACAGAAAAATATTTGAAAATAATTACCGATCAATGGCACAGGCTTAATTATGCTAGATTCAGACTAAGAACGTGGGTTTAATGCAAACAAGGAGATGGTTCCAGCCTGAGACAGCCCCGCAATTTACCGTGTTCCACTATGTGGTCACGGTGTTGATGATGAAATTCACTTTTTATTTCACTGTAAAGCATTCGAAACTCTACGTAACAAGCATGATTTCTTGTCTGTACAAGCAGCAGTCAGTCCAGATATAGTTTCTATCCTGTCGTCAGATAATGAATATGTTGTTTAAATCTCTAGCGAAGTAAATTGCAGAGGCACAGAAAATAAGACGAAGCCAAGTCGATACCAATTGTATTAATATGCCAGGACAAAATTAATTAATATCAAGAACAATGTATGTTCTGAGCCAGATATTTTGGGTCGTTGATATAATTTGTAACATGAAATTTGAAAGGATGGTCGATTCCGAATTAGTA